>JAJIBD010008053.1:0-18216 GCA_021461705.1 Cryptotis parvus
GAATGCTCAGTTATAGTCTGGCATTACCATTTCCAACATTTATTGGCACACTGGTTTCTTCTCTATCTTACATATTTAAAGGTATATATATTGATTTTAATCTTTTTTTTTTTTTTTGCTTTTTTGGTCATACCCGGCAATGCTCAGGGGTTACTCCTGGCTCTGCACTCAGGAATTACTCCCGGCAGTGCTCGGGGGACCATATGGGATGCCAGGGATCGAACCCAGGCTGGCATGGGCCGGTCGTGGTGCAAGGCAACGCCCTACCCGCTGGGCTATCGCTCCAGCCCCTGATTTTAATTCTAAGAGAAGAAAAGGAAGGACAATGAGGGAAAATTGTAGCTGGGTGGTCTTGGTATGAAACAGTTAAAGAAACACATTGAATTGATATTTTGTGTCAGATTATCACATTTAATTTTAATAGCATTCTGTAAAAGTATAATTTTTATAGCATATGCCAACTGGTAATTTATAGATGAGAAAAATGGTACTTAGTTTATATAAATGTTCAAACATACATAGATACCATTATAGCTAATTATAACATAATTTCAGAAATCTGGTAGGCATGAATCTAAACATCTCACATAAATTGATTTATACAAACATATATATATATATACATGTATATCTATGCACAGCACACACATGCACAAAGACATGAGTTGTTTCTACTCTACTGAGCAAACTGAGAAAATATGCATTTAATGACTTCACCAATTAACAGTGACTGAACTAGGATATGATGGACTCCCCAGTAAGGTGGACCCTGTTGTCCACATTCTTAGCCACCAGGTTTAAGAGCTAAGCTCCATTGCTTCTATACCAACACAAACTCTGGTTATTGATATTGTTTTTTCAGTTACCATTAGAGTCAATACTTAAAAATTTATCTACTTATTCAATCAGTCATTCGCTCATAAATATCCACTGACATGTGCTATCGGTCACATGCTATGCTAAGCACTAAAGATGCTGGAGCGTGGAGCATGCCAGAGAAAAGCCATCACCGAGGGTAATTCATCTGCCCATACTTACAGAGAGACTCATACATTACATCAACCTGCATTTATATGTTAAGCATCTCAAACCTCAGCATTCATTGACAATATCACTATACCTCATTAAGTCTTGACTTTCTTCCTAGCCCTCTAGTCTTATCTCCCCCACCCTCACCGAACATGTGCAGACCAGCACTTCCTCTTTCTGCATCTTAGGCTCTTCCCAGTGTGGGCTCCTTCCTTCTTCCCTGTGGGAATAATCATCACTCAACTGCAGCTGGGTTAACCATCTCAATCCTGAATCTAGTTAAGACTTGAATACTGTACAAAGGCAATGACTATCCGTTGTTCAGTTTTGTGTTCTAAAGCAGTATGGTTCTCAAAGTATGTAGATATCTCTTTCTAGGTATACCATTAGCAGAGTAAATAGTTTTCCATTGCTGTAGTGAAGCTACCTGCTAGTGCATTTTTGCTATGGGCCCAAAGAGAGAAACTTTATTCTTTACCTGGTGTAACAATCATAGATACACATTTATGCTAAGAAAAAATTCCCATATACAGTGAAAATCATCATGGTATTTTCATAAATATTTTACTAGTAACAAAAACTTCATCACTTAAGCCCAAGTTTCCCCATTCCATTTTGTGCCCTCTAGATTATCTACAATAGAATGTGAAATAAGGTTGTGGAAAATTTATCAGCAACTTATTTCCTTGGGTGTAGCAAATTTAAACCTTTAATTATTAATCAATCAACCAATTATTAATTAATTTATAAATCTTAATTTAATTCTCACCTTTAGTTCTTAAATGTTAATAAATAAACTTAGAAATTTAGGTGCTAAATATAAACAGGCCATTCCCAGCATGGTGTGACAGCATTGAGAAGACCAAGTTCCATGAGAGTTATTTAGATCTGTCTCTGTGGTCCAAGTGCCCAGGATAAAACTTGACATTGTGAGTGCTCAGAAAATAAGAGTCAAATGAATAAGTGACTGAACAAATGAATATGGAAACGTGATCAATTGTGAGGTTTTCCTGTAGGCTAGTTTTCAGCTCTAGTTGTTTATCCTGTGACTCACATAACTTTTTAAGAACTTTTTTTTGTTTGTTTTTTTGGGTCACACCCAGCAATGCTCAGGGGTTTCTCCTGGCTCTTCACTCAGGAATTACTCCTGGTGGTGCTTAGGGGACCATATGGGATGCTGAGGATAGAACCTGGGCCGGCATGGGCCGGCCGCTTGCAAGGCAAACGCCCTACCTGCTGGACTATCTCTCCGGCCCCATTAAGAACTTTTTAAGAATGCAATCAGAACCTAAGGAGTTGAGGTTGGAAATAGATGTCTTTGCTGAAAGTTATGAGGAAACTGACTATAAATGTTAATTCAATTTATCCAAATATATAACGCCTGAAACTTGATGGGGCTTATCTGAAATATCAAGTTGTTTCACTCTAGGTTTGCTGTATAGCTTATTTCACTAGATAACCTGTCTGCCATGCACCTGACTATTCATTTCCTCAGTCTTGAAGCTCTGACCATTACTGTAAAGTACCATCCGGATACTTTAGCTCTGGATACTTTAGATAACCTGTCCGCCATGCACCTGATTTTACTCATTTCCTCAGTCTTAAAGCTGTTACCATTACTGTAAAAAGAATGAGGAAAACAGTGACACGCACCTCTGCAGTGATGAGAACGTCTGTCATTTACTATAAATTGGGGGAGTTAATCCTCAGAATTGGTTTGTAAATTATAGTCTGAAATAACATTCTTTAATCCTTAGAAAATAAGCCTGATTTTTTTTAAAGCTTGTATCACTCTTTTCTAGAGGAAAATGCTGGGCTATCTACTTAGAGGGCAACTGACCAGACTCATCAATTCCTCCATCAAATCTGGCTTAAAGATTCCCCCATACTTCCTGTTTGCCTGCTTTTACTTTCGCCTAGAGTCAAGGAAAACTGAAAAAAAGGAGCTTTAGGGCCAGAGTGATAGTCCAGAGGATAGGGCATTTACCTTGTAACGAGTTCGACCAGGGTTCAGTCCCTGGCATCACATACGGTCCCCTGAGCACTGCCAGGAGTAATTCCTGAGTGTAGAACCAGGAATAACCCCTAAATATCTCCAGGTGTGATCCATAGAGCAAAAAAAAAAAAAAAAAAAGAAGAAGAAGAGGAAGAAGCTTTATATTGAGTCCAATTACCAGTGAGACTAGAATGTATCCTCAGCCTCATGGAGAGAGAATAATTACATTTCATGATTTGGATCCTTTGCTTTACAGTTAAAGTCCTTTATTATTATTATTATTATTATTATTATTATTATTATTATTATTGCTGTTAGTTGGTGTGTGTTGCTTGTTGTATGGAATATAAAACCTTACTCTTCAATCACATGTGCACTATTTTCCTAGTTCTGTCAATTCTATATCCTTAAGATAATAGGCCTTAGAAGTCAATTGGGGCCAGAGCTCTGTACAGTAAGAAGGGCACTTGGCTTGATTTGGCTGACCAGAGTTCAATCACCAGCATGACATATAGTTATGACATCTAGTCCCCTAAGCCCTTCTAGGAGTGATCCCTGAACACAGAGGCAGGAACAAGCTCTGAGAACAGCTTATGACTAAAAAAATAATTATCATCTGCTTTCTTCTATCACTACCCTAAACACCTCTTCATGCTTTGTGTGGTTCATGGCAATAGGGATCAGCCTGATTCCTAGGCATTTTCTCTCTTCAACACTCCCTTTCCTTTTTCATTGCACAGGTGTGCACATGTACTCACATACACACACTCACACACACACACACACACACACGAACACTCAGAGCTTTTTAATTGCATTGTATTGACCTGTTTCTCCATCTTCTTCCACAGCCCCTCTCACTGATCAGATCAAATCTCCAAATCTTGCATAGTCCATCAGGCCCTCTGTGACTTGACCCTTGCATCAGCTTTGCCACTTCCTCTTTCTTCCTGCTCATTGCTCCACCCTCACAGAAAGTTCCCATGAATATGTGGTTCCTAAAACATAAGATAACTTTGATCTCCAGGGTCTGGCACATACTACTTCTTCAGCTGGGAATTTTCCACCACTTTTTGTTCACCTAGAGAATTCTTATTTAATACTTCAATCAAATGTTTTTTTTCTCCAGGCAGTCTTCTCTGACTTTCCTTCAGACTCACTGTACTTGGAATAGTGTGGGGTAGTTATTGATAGTTCAAGCTCTGCAATAAAACAATGAGATAAAAATCCTAATCCTATTATCTTATGGCCAAATCATTCTGAGAAAATCATTTGATATGTCTACATCTCAGTTATTACAATGCATGATGGTATAGCAATAGTACATAGTTCATAGCTTCACTGAAAAGATAAGTTGAGATTTTGCATTTCAATCCCTAGTACCGAGTGCACAACAACAACTATATAGTGTAGTGATTTCATACTGCCATAATGCTCATACTGGAATAACTGCACTAAACTGAGAACTCAGAGCTCAAGACGTGACATATAATGTGACATATAGTCTTTGAATATATAGGTTCAAAGACTACCTGATGTATCTCACAGGTTTTGAATGCATGACAGATAGATGGCCTTACTTGAGAAGAAGCCGGGGAGAGTTTTAGGTATCCACCTCTTATGGTCTACGTAGAGGCGTTGAAAAATAAAAATAATCCCGGAAAGACTAAACCTATTGGGTTAACTTACAGTATTATTTTAGAATGTTCACCCATCAGTTTGTGGCAGTGGTTGAAAACTACCATTGCCTTTAGTGCTTGTAAGAGGCACCAGGACAGTCATTTTAAGGAAATGGTCAGAGTGGTGAGCTTTGGGGTCCTGGGATAAAGGACATGTTAGGCAAGGGGAACTTAAAAGGGCAGTGGTTAATAGAACAAAGCAAAGCAAGCTTTTGCTGGTTTTTCTCTTTTGAAATATTCCTTTTTTTAAAATTGGATAATAATTAGTTACAAAGTTTTTCATGATTGAGTTCCAGGCACACAATGTTCCCATACCAATACCTTATTCAGTGTCCATTTCCTTGCATCAATAGCCACAGTTGCCCTCCTTTTCCCAGCCTGACTCTAGGCATTTTTTCTTTTCTCCCTTTATTTATTTACTTTTTTCATGCTAGGCACCGTGGTTTATAATACTGCTAATAGAATATCATGCATACCACTGTACCTTCTTTGAGTGACCACTTCCCCTATCCTTTCTGTACTGTCTATTCTCTGACCTATTTCGTCCCTCACCCCATGCCCAGTGCCAAGCTGCTTACTAAGGGCCAGTTACCCTGCTCTTTGCATTTTCTTTGAGCATTAGTTATTCCCCTATTGTGTTTCTGTGGAGCACAAAACTAGAAATGTTTTAGAAATTACCATTGACTCTGGTCATCATTTCAGATGCCTCACAGCATAATTAGAATGATATCCTGACATCTATGAGGTCACCTGACATCCATGAGGTCAGTTGAAAGTTAATTCCTGTCATTTTAAAGATCCTATGTGTGTGAATTTGTGGCATTAAATATCTCAAATTCCTGGGGCTGGAGAGTTAGTAGAGAGTGCGCTATGCTTGCCTGACATGTAACTGACCCAGGCTCAATCCTGGCAACACATATAGTTCCTTAGACCTCCAAGAGTGATCCATGAGTGTAGAGCCAGTAGGAAACCCTGAGAACCACTGGGTATGACGCAGAACCAAAATAAAGGTTAAATCCCAGAATCCTTTTATGTAAAAGGGTATGATAACATAATCTATGGGGGTGCTGGGAGAGTAAATGCCCTAAGTACTGTATAAGTGATTTTGTAAGATCATTTGACTTGATCACTTGACATCCCATTATTCATCGATTTTCTCGAGTGGGTGCCAGTAACATTTCCATTTGATCATATCACGTGCCAGTGTAGCCCAATGGCATCTGGTTGCTTCAGGAATACAAAGATCCTCAAATCATTCGTTCAGGGTCTTGAGGAAGAAGTCTGACCATCTTGTAGGTGGGCGGCCACGTGATCTTTTGACATCCTGTGGGATCCAGTCGGTAATGGCTCTAGTCCAGCGGTCGTCTCCAAATCACATTACATGTCCAGCCCATCTGATTTTCGATGCCTTGGCAAACAAGACAGCATCCCTGACTCTGGATCATCGATGGAGGTCGGAGCTCGGATTCCTTCTTTTCGCTTGAGTGAGGCATGATATTCCAAGCATAGCTCTTTGATTCCTCTTTGGGATACCAGAATAGCATTCTCATCCTGCTTTTGTAGGTCCCAGGTCTCTGAGGCATATGTTTATGCAGGGAGAATGGTGGAGTTGAAGAGATGTGCCCAGAGCCAGAGGCTTTTTGTCTTTTTTAGCTATTTCTTCGATGCTTTATTTTATTTTATTATTATATTATTATTATTATTATTATTATTATTTTGCTTTTTGGGTCACACCCAGCAATGCTCAGGGGGTTACTCCTGGCTCTGCACTCAGGAATTACTCCTGGCAGTGCTCAGGGGACCATATGGGATGCTGGGGATTGAACCCGGGGCGGGCACAGGCTGACCACGTGCAAGGCAAACACCCTACCCGCTGGGCTATCGCTCTGGCCCCCTCTTCGATGCTTTTGAAGGCATTCCATGCCGCTCTCTTCCTCCTGCACAGCTCAGGTTTTAGGTCGTTCATAATGTTTACTTCTCGACCTAGGTACACATAACTGCTTCATTCAGAGATGTTTGTTCCATTGAGAGTGAATGGAGCCTCTGGAACTAGTTCATTTTTCATGAACATAGTTTTGTTGAGACTTAGCTGTAGACGTATCTTTCCACATTCTCAGTACAAGTCAGCCAGCATTTGTGCCGCTTGGCTAATTGGTGTTATTAGAATGATGTCATCCGCTGAAGAGGTGGTGTTGTTTTCGATCGTCTATCTTCACTCCCATTCCTTCCCATTCTAATTGTCTCATGATGTTCTTGAGGGTGGCGTTGAAGAGTTTTGGTGAAATGGTATCACCCTGCTGAACCTCTCTTTTGACATCGATGATCACTTCTTTGTAGAAGTGATCATCGATGGTTTTGTAAGAATCTGTCATAAATTAAAAACAGTATCTACTGTAGCCTGGCAAGCTACCTGTGCCATATTTGATATGCGAAATATCAGAAAAATTATAGACCTCATTCCCATGACCTGATGGAATGGTTTGAGGCTCTTCATGTTCCTGGAGTGGGATGATGCCCTTGGGCTATCTCGCATGTGACAGGACATATTGAGATGTTACTGGTGCCCGCTCGAGCAAATAGATGAGATACGGGAAGACAGTGATACAGTGATGACAGTGATACTGATAAGCACAGTTAATATATATTTTAATATTATGGACTTAGAGGCATGATAAGGCATGAAAGGGCTAGAGCCATGAAAGGGCTAGATGAAGGGCACTTGCTTTGCTTCTGGCCATCCCAGGTTTAATTTCCTGCATCCCATATGGTCCCAGAGCATTGACAGGAGTAATTAATGATTTCAGAGCCAGAAGTAATTCCTGATCATCGCTGGTATGACTCAGAAAGCCAAAAAAAAAAAAGATTGTTTTTGTTGCAGTTTTGTATATAGTTCATATTCTGTAGGAATCTGCATGAGACTTGTGAGAGAATTTTTTTTAAGATTTAAACCTATATGAGAAATAGAAACTATTTGTTGAATATTTGTAATTTTCTAGGCAAAAAGCTAGATACATTATGTCCTTTAATTTCTTCAAGTATTACATTACTTGCATGTACAGAAGTACTAATATCCAAGTGTACTAGGATTCAAGTGTTGCCTTATTAGAGTGTACAGAAGACTTCTCTTTCTGAAATTTTCATGACTGGTGATACTACACCCTCTAGTCATGCTGGACAAGCATCTGTATTTGAACATCTCAGTAAATTGATCAGCAATAATGGGGTTAAAGATGCTCTTATTCAAAGAGTCTCAATTGTATTTCAACATTAACACCCATTAAGATGAATGACAATGCATTATAAGTAGTGTTTCAATTTGAAATTGAAATCATATCAATTAGCCTTTAAACTAGCCTAAATAAATTCCATTTGGTAGCTTAAAAAATTATTCACATGCCATGATTTTGAATAAGAGGTTTTAAAAAGTTTTTTTAAATTCTATTCTAATGATTTTTTCTACTAACAATCATATCTGTTCCTATAATCTCTTGTATTAAAAAAAAGCGGAAGAAAAGGGACCATCAGCTAGTATATCATCACAGATTGACTTGGAGTGAGTAGCAGTTGTAAGAATGATTATTTCCCAGAGGGAGAAACAAACACAGATGAACACATTCCCTGCAGACAGCTGAGAAGGAAAAGAAACGCCTCAAACCCAGGAGGAATAGGTCTATTTAGCAGGTCTATAGTGCCCGTAGACGTTCAGTCTTCCTGGCTTCCGTCTCCAGAGAACTGCCCCAGCCCTGTCTTCAGATAATGAGGCCCAACCTGGAGACTTTATCCTTATTATTGTTAGTTGTTTAGATACACATCTACAGTGTGTGAGGGGAGTTTTTATGAAAGACCTGAACCTGCTCCTGCTGACTTTTCCTAATAAATTGATTGTATTAACAATATACACTTATTAGAATAATTACTTGATACTTTTAGACAGTGCACCAGCTTATTTACGTTTTAGGTCCTTGTGTTTAGTGCTAGCCTCTTAATGAAAGTCCAGAGGCCAAAGGTTTTACCTGAAATAGCTCAGTCTAATCCTATCTTTCTGCATTCAAACTCTTGAGAGAACTTTTGGTCAAATGTAGTCAATAACTTGAGCTGTTGAAGACATTAAGGTCATATAGAAGCTGGAGCAATAGAACAGCAGGTAGAGTGCTTGCCTTGCATGCTGCCAATCCAGGTTCAGTCCCAGTCTCATATGGTCCCCTGAGCACCACTAAGAGTAATTCCTGAGTGCAGAGCCAGGAGTAACCATTGAGTGTGGCTGGGTGTGACCCCAAAAGCAAAGCAAACAAAGAAAAAAAGTTTTTTTACAGAGGTCATATATAATAAAGGTCTGCCACATTATCTAAGACAGGTATCGATAAAATATATTCAAGGAACATTAACCTTGTATCCTTAAAACCAATGTGTGTATGTGTGTGTGTGTGTATGTGTTCATGATCTTCTGAAATCAGTGGAAATCCAGCTCCATTTCTGGCCCTATCTATGATGACTGTGAAAAGCTGAATCATCAATCATCGTTTTTCTTGTCATAATGATTGCTCGCCTCAGCACAGATCCGCCAGATATGGAAAAAAATCAACCAAACAACTAAGGCAATGGATGCAACAAATATAGAAGAGGGAGTGCCCTGGTCCTTTGTGAGATCAAGATGCTTCTTATAAATGAAGTTTAGAGCTCTCTAAGTTGCATAACCAGAGCTTCCCCCATGATGAGACTGATAATAAAGTTCCTCAGAATGGCTAGTGTGTTGGTGGTAAATTTGCCCTCCAAAGTTCCTCAGTTTGAACTCAGAGTCCTCATTAATCATTTCCCTTTAGCAAGCAGTCTTGCTTCCCTCTCCAATCTATCCAATGACAGACTTTCCATTCTGGTCTCTAGTGTCCTTCCTCCTCCTGGACTTTGTCAATATTTCAACCTTTAACAGTGTTTTAAGACTTCGACACACAAATACATGCATGCACAAAACTTACCCCCCAAATTTTACATATGTTTTCAGAGATTTCAAGACCATGAGTTTAAGGTTATGAAGCACACTTACTCTAGAGCATTTTTTCGATCTTTTTTAAAATTTTTTATTATACCTCCATGAGACATACAATTACAAAGGTGTTCATAATTGGTTCTTGGTAGTGCAGTATACCAGCACCCATCCCTCCACCAGTGCCCCATTTCCACCACCAATGTACCCCACCCCCTCCGCCCACCCCCTAGGCTGCCTCAATAGCAGGTACCCCCTATCCTCTCTTTCTCTCTGTCTCTCTCTCTAGAGCATTTTGTTCATTTTGCATTCTTGGGTAGAATATTCATAGATCAGAATTCCCTAAGGAATTTTGCACTTTTAAAGACTATTTTGTATTTTATTTTCTGTATGATATTTCCCTCTCAATTTTGCCATAAAATATAACAATTCCTGACTGACTTTCTTTCAAGGACAAGGGTCAGCTTTTCCTTTAGCACCAAAGGTACCCTCTTTTCAGGCTTCTCCTGGATCATTGTGGAGCCAGGCTGCTGGTCTCACATTCAGACTCTAACTTGGCCATGTTTCTTATTTGTTTAAAATATTTTAGTTTGTTGTGTGCAGAGTGATAGCAATAACAATACTTACCATGAGAAATAAATAACAAAGATAAACCAGGAAAATAGTAAGTCCTCAATAATACAAGCTAACACTTTATGATGCTAATGACTTAGTGTCAGTTTCTCGGTAATTGCCATAGCTCAGTATAGACCTTATGTGGCAGGAAGAATGATAACCAGAGAACCCGTCCCAATACAGATGCCAGTTATTCAACTGGAACAAATAGCACCTCCTGAACGTGAAGATTAGTCTCGCTCAAATGTCTTCCACTTCCCTCACTCTCCAAAGGTGAGATGTAATTGGCTCCTTCTTTGGTAGATTTTGAACAAATGACTGTTAACGGTGTCCACTGTCGAGAGAAGACACAGATGCTCTGAGTCTAAGGTTTCTCAGTAAAACTGGAGGGGTACTCATATGGTGTAGCTCTGTCCGCTCTCTCACACACAACAGAAGATGCGATGTATAAAATAGGAAAGCACATGAAATTAGCCCTAAAACTAGTTTTATGGCTCTCTTTGTTTTTATGATGGTTTAATTATAGCACCAATAGGCAAAATACAAATAAAATAAAGCAAAGAAAAGCTATGAGAACAACCTTATAGGGAAAACCCCAAACCACCACTGTCCCTTCTTCCCATGCGCGATCCAATACCATAGCACACTGCTAACTAGTGTTAAGAAACAGGGATGGAATTAATTTGCAAATTATTTTCAATAAATAGGAAAACACATACATAAACATTCATATTCTATGGATATTCTTTCCACTATAAAGTGAAAGATATTAGCAAAAGTGAAGAAAACTTAACTTGTACTCCTTCCTTTAAAAGTAGCCAGGCCAGAGCGATAGCCCAGCGGATAGGGCATTTGCCTTGCACGCGGCCAGCCCATGCAGGCCCGGGTTTGATCCCCAGCATCCCATATGGTCCCCCGAGCACTGCCAGGAGTAATTCCTGAGTGCAGAGCCAGGAGAAACCCCTGATCATTGCCAGGTGTGACCCAAAAAGCAAAAAAAAAAAAAAAAAGTAGGGTAGCCTTGGAACCGGAATGATAGTACAGAGAGTAGGACATTTGCCTTGCATGCTGCCAACCTGGGTTAGATTCCCAGCATCCCATGTGGTTCCCGGAGCACTGCCAGAAGTAATTCCTGAGTGCAGAGCCAGGAGTACCAGGAGTTACTCAGGGAGCATAGCTAAGACTATTTCACTTCACATACAATAGTGTAGCCTTTGGAACCATTGACCTTCTTGGTAAAAAGAGGTTCATGATAAGTAGTAGCCCAAGAAGGCCCAGGAGGTTCTAATGTGAAATACCCTGTAACCTAAAACTCTATGCAATGCAATGACGAGTTACCAGTTTGATATGGAATTGACCCCTGGAGATTTAATGGGAAATGCTTGCCACCCTTGACCTTCCCATAACGAAGAGGAAGTTGCTGTCTTGTATAAGAAAATGCCCTCATTTGTATGGACTCTCCTGTTATATACCACAAAGGCCCTGACTCCCAGAGAGGTTGCTAATCGAGCTGGCTTGTGATATAAGTGAGCTGCTCTCTTTCTGCCCTAGTCCTTCACATGGCTGAATGGCTTCACCTGCATCTGGCTTGGGAATGTACAGATATGAGGAGTAGACCATGTACCAGGGGTCAGAGACTGGCTCTAACAGGTAATTTCTAAACTGTGTCTCACAGGTTCTCCAAGTGTCCCCAGCTATATGGAGTCCAAGGTCCAACTGGTGACTTTCATTCCTTCTTCTGGCCCCATTTCTAATCCATGGGGTGACTTTCTGCATACTACTCCTCCCTTCCTCTCCTTGCCTCCAGGAATTTTGAAACAGTGGTTACTGGTCATATAGAAACATTCTTCTCTAGTGTGGGTAGCTTCTCATAGACTTTAAGCATCTGGGTTTGTTAGAGCTCTCATGCTACACTACAAGACAAGCTCAGAAAGTATCAGAATTTTGACAAAATAATACCATGCTTTTTTCCACCTCTTGAGGTAGTCACTTTAGCAGAAACTGCATCTCTTAGGAGGTAGAAAATAGGGTCATATCCAGTTTTATCACTGACTTCTGGGTGAATCAGAACAGATTACTTAAATTATCACTACCTATGAAATCGGGATAATAATACCAGACCACATGGCATGCAAGGATAGTTACAGTAAGTGGCTGAAGCAGTGCTGTTTTCTGATAAATGGTGGCCAGGATGACAATGATGAATGGCCACTAATTTGTTGCCATATGCATTTAGTTTGTTTTCTTTTCTTTATTCATTTTGATATTTGTTTTCATATACTACTGGAAACATCTTCTCTTTGTGCACTTCTTCCTTCTTGATATTTTAAAACAATAACAAGAACATTATGACTCATTTTACCTTTTTTGTGATTTTATATTTTCTCTTATCTTCCCTGGAGCCTTAATTGACCCTTTATTATTCTCTTGCTCCTGTCATTTTCCATTTCCAATATAGTTCCAGGTGGGTAACTCTAAAGCTACTGTGTGACTCTGTCTAACCATAAATACAATTTGACAAACTGTTTCCAAGCAGTCAGTAATGTAGGAAGGGAGGTGATCCGTACTTCTCATCTCATTGAGTCACTTTCATCTTTTCAGTGTAAGCGACAAAGCCAAGTGACATGATATTACTTTGCTTATATTTCCAACAATAAAAATTGTCATCAACCTGGAGTCTGATTTTCAGACTTGCCTTTTTCTTTACTTATAGAAAGGTCGTGGCCATCATAATCAGAATGATAAAGACACAGAACAAAAAAAACTATTTATTATGAAATTTATACAGTGTAGAGTCTGTACCATGGAGAACCAAGGATAATGGAACATTTGGGCCTGATTGCTTAGACTCAAATCATCAAATTAAATGAGGGAGAGCAAAGTCACTGAGGAAAATCTAGGCAGGCTTATCATTGCAGAACTAAATTCTTACCTAAAATTTTAGAATATACACAGAAAATTCCTTCACACAGTATAGAAAAATTAGAGTGCTATCTGGAGTTACCCCTATGTGTGGTCCAAAACAAACAAACAAAAAAAAAGTTTCTAGATCACTATAATGGAGAGTTCTTACATTTTCCTAAATGTAACTTATAAACTCAGGTGTGATATCAAAGTCTTTAATCCATTTCATTTTGACCTTTGTACATTGCTTTGTACATTCCCCCATGAGGAAGCAGCCCATGGAGCTCCAGAGGGCGGTAAATGGCTCGGCCAGCCCATGGCCAAGTCCAACATAGCTCCAAGGGTCTGCTCACTTGTGCAGGGAGGGCCACGCTGGCCGGACTTGGAGCAGGAATTTGGGCTCCTCCTCCCATTCCACCACCTCCATGTCAGAAGGCGTGGCTATGAGCTCCCACCATCACACCCAGCAACCCCAGAAGAGAGACACTTCAGACCCACAGCTGCACGACAGTCTTAGATAATACTGGAAGCTAAGACCAGGTCCTTCCCAAGATCTTTCACATTTATACACTGTATATAGTTCTAGGCAGGTTCTAGCCACGGCCCATCATCCACGTGAGACTAGCAAGAAGCCAAGGGAACCCCCCCACACCATGAGGTCAGTCATTCTCAACATCTGGATTCCACAGCTCCTCAGAGCTCCACCTAAGAGAAAAGCAGATCTTTCTCTGTTGAGGTTATCAGTAAAGCTCAGATGAGAGCCTACTACTGAGAGAGTACCACCCCATGGCAGAGCCTGGCAAGCTACCCATGTTGTATTTGATATGCCAAAACCCAGTAACAATTTGGACCTCATTCCCATGACCTGAAGGAATGGTCTTCATGAGGCTCTTCATGTTCCTGGAGCAAGCAGATGCCCTTGGGTTACACTGCTTGCGACAGGACATATGGAGATGTTACTGGGGCCCGCTTGAACAAATTGATGAACAATGGGAAGACAAGTGATACATTACTTTAGAAAGAGATATAAATTGTTTTTTCTTCATTTTTATGGGACTGACAGCTTTTTCCAACACCACTTCTTACATCTTTGCTTATTTATCAAACAGTAACTGTCCATCTACCGAGGTCTATGGTTGAAAGCATTATAGATTTAAAGCATTTTGGATATATAGAGAGATTAATAGCATAAATTCATCACTAGGTTTACCTTCATTGTACAGTGAATCATAGTCACATATTCCAGAGATTCAATTTTGAAATTAGCAGGGCAAGTCACTAACTAGTGACCAGGATCAAACTCTTGTTACAGCCCAAATTCAAAGATAATCTTAAGATAAATTTTCCTCTTAGGTAATCACAGTCTTTGTCATTAAACTCATCAATTGATTTGATAATGCATATTCACACATGGGAATAATCTGCTTCACTCAAATTTAAGTCTATTAATTTTAATACTTTCAAACATAAACTCAAAGAAATGTTTGACCAAAAATGGACAAAATAGACTCCACAGATAGACACATAAAATAAACTGGCACATCAATGACAATATATGCACTTGACTCTGGAAGTAGGCTTGGGTGGCTAACTTACATGGCAGTGTCAGTTGGCTGAAACCACATATTTAATATTTTTTAAACAGAGTAATTTTAATCTCAGACACTCTGTCACATTCGGGGCTCTTCCTTCTTTCCCCAGAGACCTTAAGTCACACACAACTCCTCCCTTTTTGGCTTTCAGGTGCCCTGGAACTTCAGTTTTATGCCTTTGTGGCTCCCTTTGCTATTCATAGCACATTCCCATCATTTTACTTCTTTAGCAGTC
This sequence comes from Cryptotis parvus, assembly GCA_021461705.1. Classification (NCBI taxonomy): domain Eukaryota; kingdom Metazoa; phylum Chordata; class Mammalia; order Eulipotyphla; family Soricidae; genus Cryptotis; species Cryptotis parvus. The sequence continues at coordinate 15,032 of JAJIBD010008053.1, forward strand.
ATATCACTATCACTATCATTATCTTCCCGTTCATCATCTATTTGCTAGAGCGGGCACCAGTAATATCTCCATATGTCCTGTCTCATGCTAGTAGAACCCAAACGCATCCACTTGCTCTAGGAACATAAAGAGCCTGAAACCATTATATTAGGTCATTCCCATGGGAATGACCTAATATAAATGTTACTGGTACTTGTCATATCAAATACGACACAAGCAGCTTGCCAGACTTGCCATGCTGGTGGCATACTCTTGTAGTCACCTCTAAATAAAGCATTTATTGATGAACCATGCGGCCGCGCGAACCGGGCTATGAAAGGCTCGTCTGCTGCTGGGTGGAGTTCTGATGAGAGGGAAGTCCGATGTGGAAGACTGTGGCCCTCATGGAGTGGGGGTGGGGGGGGTCATCTGGCTTGTTGTGAGGCCCTCTGCTGGTGGTGGGCCAGGGCTAGAACCTGCCATTCCTCCCGGGAGCCTCATGAGCGGCTGGGCACAGGGAGAGCAAGTAGCAGCTCTGCCCAATGTCTGAGAGTCTCTGGTTCAGCATACCTGGGCCGGATTGAAAAAAAAAAAAAACTGCTGCAGGGTGGGTGTTGATGATCCGGGCTGTGATAGTCTGGTCTGCTGGGTGGAGTTGTGACGAGAAGGATGTCCAGATGTGGAAAATATGTGTGAATAAATTTAGGCTGAGAATTGTTTGACACCTCCTCTAGAGTGGATTTTCTCTAGAACTCTGAGAAGATGATAAGAATACAATTGCAAACTGACCACTCCCAAGTTTTTTCTTCCCTTTTCTACCATCCTCTGTGCAGGCATCAATGCAAGCACTGGAGATATTTCACTGTGTCTATAAGCTTTCTCATGGGGGTTTCAGGTCTCACCTCTCTTCTAGCATCCTCTAGTCACCAGTATGCTTTCAATGAACTTCAACCTCAGAATATAGCTAACTGAAGGTAACCATATCTGATCATTTTTCTCCAATTTAGGTCAACAGAAAAGGATTGCAGTGTATAAATAAAAACCTGAAGCTAGTGTTAGCTCTTAAAGCTCCCAGATTTCTCGGCCTTACCAGCCACAACTTCTCCTTGCACCCAACCTTGTTGCTGGGCCCACAACTTCTTCCTCAGAATCCCCAGGCCCCATTTGTGCTTTTACTTCCTAAGCATAGCTACAGGATGAGAGAAGCATGACTGCTTATCGTTATCACCATTACCTGTAAGTGCCCAGTGCCTATAGGAAAAGAGATTTCTCTCACTACTACCTAATGCTTTTCAAATTGGAAATAAGTGTTTAAAAGATAAGCTTATCAAATTCCTCTGACCTCTCAACAAATCAGTCAAGAGTTGGTTGGACTTTCTGAACCTGATCTCCCTTTCAAAGTAGGACAGTATTTGAGAATTGCTGAGAAAAGATTTGAGTTTTCACTGGATGAGTATAGAAAATATAAGGGCTTGAGAACAGGTGACAGGAAGCTTTTATCCCCTGGTATGGGCCCACATGTCTCTCAGTGACTAGGCTGCAATATGAATGACATCACCAAGTACAAGCTTAGGTGGGTTTCAGGAGCTAAGCTCTCTGATTCACCATACTCCTTTCTGGGCACACAGGCATACTTTAATCTGTGAGCAGAAGAAAGCTATGACTAACAGAAAAGCTACCACCAGCCTTCATACCTAGTTTTCCATAGGAAAGTGATGGAAATAAATTCAGTCATTCTATATCTATCTTTTTCCTTCTGGCTAATTTCAAGCAACATTATCCTCTCCATGTCCATCCATTTATAGGAAAATTTCATAACTTCATTTATCCTAACGGTTGCATAGTATTCCATTGTGTAGTAGTACCAAAGTTTCTTTATCCAGTCATCAATTCAAGGGCATAGAGCCTCAAGTCTTTTTGATGTTTACACTAGTTCTATCAGAATCTCTGCATAACAGAGATCCCTTTCTCACTTAAAACTGTTCATCTCTTTTTTTTTTAAAAATCTTAGTTAAAATTTTATTTATTTTTTTATTTCATCATTGACTTATTTTTTAATATTTTATTATACCACCAAGAGATATACAATTACAAAGATGTTCATGTTTGAGTTTCAGTCACACAGTGTTCCAGCACTCATCCTTCCACCAGTGCCCATTTCCCACCACCAATGTCCCCTGATTCTCTCCTCCCACCACCAGTCTGCCTATATGGCAGTATTTTTTACCTCTTTTTATCCTCTGTCTCTCTCTTCTCTTACATATTGTGGCTTGCAATACATACATTGAGAGGTTATCATGTGTCGGGAACGCCGCCGGGGTCCCCGACAGTGTCAGGACAGAGGTTGTCTTCTACCTCCGAGGACGCCGGGAGAAAGATGAAAACTCACGAGTCCGTGCAGTTCCAAAAATGGCTTTTAATAGTACAAAAGCTCTTCCACAGCACTAGAAGATGGAGCAAAAGGTCAAAGAGCAAAAGACCAAAGCCAAAATCCAAAAGCCGCAGGAGCCAAAAGCTGAAGGCTGAGGAACCAAAAGGCAAAAGGTAAAAAGGTGAAGGGGCCTCAAGTCAGCCCCTTATATACACCAAAGTAACCCAATCGGGAGGTTGTCATGCCAACAAAGAACCCTAAACAGAGTGTAGTGCCACACCCTATTGTAGGTATAAACAAAGGTTACACCAAGGACTAATCCCGAGATTATCTCTTATGTAAAACACTGGAGAGAGAGGGGGCTGATATAAAGTAATACATCTTAACTTCATGAGCTTCATGTAATCTAGATGGTACCCACAAGGTCCTTCTTATTATTATCTGCACCAGGGTGATTCTGAATATCTTGTTCTCATGTACTGAAAGGGTCATACTCGCCTGCTTAGAGCAAACTAGTATGATCCTTCCTATAGTCTTCCTTTAGTCTCAGCGTAGCCAGGGTGGTAGTCTCCTGGTAAATTCTAACTGTCCCACGTTGGGTGCAGTGGGTATAAAGAGGAGCTGTGCCCAATCTAGAAAACATAGAAGTCTTAGTAGATGTATAAGTCAGAAGTTATTCAATCAAGGTGACTTCTGTAACTGCCACACCCTCTAGCAGTGTTTACATAGAAGAGAGATCTCATTAGAATGAACATTGGCTTAAATAAGATTAAGCTGGGAGTGAGCAAAACAACAAAACTCCCAGATTAGCTAAACATGTCCTCCAACAACTGCA
>JAJIBD010008054.1:0-42192 GCA_021461705.1 Cryptotis parvus
CCTCTGTTCTTGGCCCTTCTCAGGAGACTTCAACACCCTTTTCTGGGATGAGGGGACGGAGGCAGGGGGGATTCCCACTGCTCAGGGGTCCTGCAGGGCCATTCCTGGCTGATGCCTGGACACCCGGTGGAGTTCCACCGCGCAACCCTCACTCTAGGTCACCGGGCCAGGGACGGAACTGTGATTTCGCATGCACGGCTGTGCGCCTGACTGGTGTCCACACACATACACACCCCTTTGTTAAACCCAGGCGGGGAATCCCAGCCAGGTATCAAGATGAAAAGGGGGAGGACAGATCAGGCCACTCCTAGCGCCCTCAGAAATCTGCTCCCTGCAAAACCCCATGGGAGTCAGTTATTCAAAGACTAGACATTTAGGGAAGTCTGATGTCCTGGCAACAACCCACACATTCTGGGTGTAGCTCTGTGCCCCCTAAACAAAAGATGTTGCTCTGGTTCAAAAGGCCCCCTCTTGGGGTTGGAACAATAGCACAGAGGGTAGGGCGTTTGCCTTGCACGCAGCCAACCCAGGTTCGATCCCTGGCATCCCATATTGGTCCCCTAAGCACCACCAGGGTGAATTCCTGAGCAAAGAGGCAGAGGCAGGAAGTAACCCCTGGGCATCGCCGGGTGTGACCCAAAAAGCAAAAAAAAAAAAAGAAAGCCCCCTCTTCCAGGAAGCTCTCCCTGACTTCCCTCCCATCTCACCTCCTCAGCTGGTCCCCAAAGGGCAGGAAGAGCCACTTTTCAGGCATGTCCCTGAGGAAAAGGTCCTGCTGCTCCTCCGTGGGGTCCTGGGAACGCACACGAGGGCCAGCTGGGCCGCCCGCAGCACGTAGAACTCATCAGTGAGACGCACAAAGAAGTCCTTGAGTGCCGGCACAAAGGCCTGGCAGCGTGGGCAGGCCCCGGCCCCGAAGAACAGCAGCACCAGCCGGTTCTCCAGCCAGCGGCTCAGCTCCGTGTCCGTGTCCAGCTCGTCCTGGCTGCTGTTGTTTGAATCAGCACGTGTCCCGAGAACAGGGACGCCATGGCACCCGGTGGGTGCAGGGGAGAGGGGCTGCCTGCTGGAGGCCGCCTGGATTAGTCATTGCTAATCTGCTTACTCTGAGACCTGATTCTGGGGGCCGAGGGTGGGGGTGCAGTGCCTTGTTCCTGCACATCCACTTGTTTTTATTTCTTGGCATCTCCAAAACAGAGCTCAGGGGACCTGGGGGTGCATCCTGGTGATTCTTCCCCATCTGGCTAGTGGGTTCGAGGTCGTGGTGTGGCTCAGATCCTGTAGTGCGTGGAATTCTTTTTTAACTTTTTTGGATCACACCTGGCAATGCTCAGGGGTTCCTCCTGGCTTGCACTCAGGAATTACTCCTGCTGGTGCTCAGAGATACCGGAGATGGAACCCGCGTTGGCCGTGTGCAAGGCAAATGCCCTCCCCACTGTACTATTGCTCCACTCCCTGGGATTTCTGGGACCATCCTGGTGGTGGTGCTTGGGGAACCCTGTGGGGTATTTGGAATGAATTGGGTCAGTGGCACATATTTTTTTTTTTTTGCTTTTTGGGTCACACCCAGCGACGCTTAGGGGTTACTCCTGGCTCTGCACTCAGGAATTCCTCCTGGCGGTGCTCAGGGGACCATATGGGATGCCGGGAATCGAACCCAGGCCGGCACAGGCTGGCTGCATGCTAGGCAAACGCCCTACCCACTGGGCTATCGCTCCGCCCCTTTTTTTTTTTTTTTTTTTGGTTTTTGGGTCACACCCGGCGACGCTCAGGGGGGTTTCTCCTGGCTCTGCACTCAGGAATTACTTCTGGCGGTGCTCAGGGGACCATATGGGATGCCGGAGATCGAACTCCGGGCCGGCATGGGCCGCCGCATGCAAGGCAAATGCCCCTACCCGCTGGGCTATCGCTCCGGCCCCATAAATGTCTTTTGTTGAGGAGGCCACACGGCATGATGCTTAGGGCTAGGAGTCATTCGCGGCAGCGACCATTCAGGATGCTGAGGATCAAACCCAGGTGGGCCATGCGCAGTTCCCGCTGTATTAACTCTCCGTCCCATCATGCATCCTGCTTTACCACGTGTTCTTCCCCCTGTGGATGGGCATTCACTTTCTTTATCATTTCTGGGGTCTTGACCCTGCCCTCTGGAGCCTGAGCCATGCCCCTTGTGATGCACAATGCCACGCCCCTTTTGCAGATGACCACGCCCACTCCCGCCTCGCACAAGCCCCCTCCTTCACAGCTGGGACACGCTTAACCGCGTCCAGATGTTTTCCAGTGCGTGTATGAGAGCTGGGGGAGGGAACAGAATCCTCGCCTGCATTTGGGAGCCAGACTTTAACCCATCCTTCTGCTGGGTCAATGGTGAGAAGTGGCCCCAGAGAGTCCTGAGCCCTGGGACTGCCTGGTCGTCCCCTTTGTTATTGCTGTTCTAATCAGGATGGACCGCGGTTGGGGATTGTGAACCCCGGAGTACACTGTGTTGTGGCAAGAGGGTGAGGGGTTTGCCCTGTCGGTAGAGGTGCTGGGGCCATTTGGGCGCGCTAGTGGCGGAGGGCATGATGTCCTTCCACAGGGCTGCCGCTTCGGGCGCCCGCCTCCTCTCCACGACCTGCACGGACCTTACTGGAAGAGGGGTCTTTAAGGGGCTCCTGAGAGATCATCCTGGATTACCGGGCTTGCCCCAGAGGGATAACAAGTGCCCTGCCACAGACGCACAGGAGGAGGCAGGTTCAGGGCCCGGGATATGCCCCCAACGGGACAGTCAGAGCCCCTGAGTGGACAAGAGGCAGGAACGGTACTTCCCAGGGACCCAGGGGTGCTTGGCTCCACAGCACCCTGATTCCAGACTACTGGGCTCTTAGAAGCCTGGAGAGAAGCCCCCCCCGCCCCACCCGGTGCAGCCACTGTGCCCGGACTTGCCCCACCCCGTCGCCTTCTAGCATGGCCCTAGCACAAGGGCACTCTTCTGGAAACTTCCCTGCCACTCTCTGAGCTCTCCACAGTCCCGACACACACACACATACTCTCTTTGCTGCCTGATCCCTCCTCGTCCAGATGAGAAGTTTGGGTGTTTAGTGTTCAGGTCCCCAGATGTGAGGTTAAGGGCAAGGAAGCCCCAGAGCAACAGCAGGAGGGGCAGAGCCTAGTGGTCTGGGGCTGCCATTCTTTCCCTTTGTTTTGGGGTCACCCCCCCAATGCTCAGGAGGGGCAGAGCCTAGTGGTCTGGGGCTGCCGCTCTTTCCCTTTGTTTTTGGGTCACCCCCAGCAATGCTCAGGGTTTACTCCTGACTCTGCACTCAGGAACTGCTGCTGACCCTGTTTGGGGCCCACCTGGGAGGCTGGGGATTGAACTACAGTCAGCTGTGTGCGGCGCGCGCCCCCTTCAGTCCTGAAGCAACACTTTTTAGTCCTGGCCCCCATTTCAGAAACTACTCAATTAGGTCTCTTTCATCTCTTAGGAAGGTTACTGAGGACCATCCCAGGGTCCTGGGGTCTGGGGCATCTAAGGAGAGGAAAAATCATGAGGAACAGGCATGCAACGGTTATCAGAGTGAGTGGAAGTGGGGACCAGGACAGGGAGGTGAAGAACAGTGCACAATTCTGCACCCACGTAAGTAGACCCCCTTTGGGGTTGCTTTTTGGGCCACACCGGCAATGCTCAGGGGTTACTCCTGGCTCTGTGCTCAGGAATTACTCCTGATAGTGCTCGGGGGGCCATATGGGAAGCCAGGGATCGAACCCAGGGCAGCCATGTGCAAGGCAAACACCCTCCCCGCTGGACTATCGCTCTAGCCTCCCCTGATTTTTAAAAATAATGTTTTGGGTTTGGAGAGAGTTGGAAGAGAAAGTACCATCGTTTCAGCAAATTTGGTGTGAGAGGAGGCAGCCACAGGGAGGAAGGGAGGAGGGGAGGGGGCAGTGCGGACAGGGAGGAGGGGGCTGAGGAGGACAGGAATGAACCCCAATTCTCTGCTTTGTGACAGCCTTGAGCCTGTTTCTTTCCCTGCAAAATGGGGTGACCCCCATAGAGTTAGCTGGAGTTGGCCTCGGCTGCTGTGACAGTTAAGTTCTGGCTGGGAAAGGGGCTGGCTCTGGTCTGGGCTCCGGATCTGCCTCCCCAGCCCCTTCCCGTGCTCCGGGTGCGGCTGGCAGGCACCAAAGCGGCCCTGGGGTGATGCCTGCCCAGCCGTGCCCTGCCAGTGGTGCTGGGAGCCGGCCCTGGCAGCCTCCCAGGAAGCGCTCCGGAAAGGTCGGCCAAGCAGGGCCAGAAAACAAGCAGGGGTGGAGAGGGGGTGGGGGCTGAGAAGGAGGGACCCGGGCGCGGGCCCCAGTGGGCAGTGAGTGCCCGGAGAGGGACCCAGCGGTGCGCAGAGCCTGAGCCGGAGCCTCCTGCAGTCGCCGGCCGGTCCTTCGCGTGTCAAACCCTCAGCCTTGATCCTCCTTGCCAGGCTCCTGCAAGAGCTGCTGGGTGCTGCGGAGATGGAGGGCTCCAGGTCAGCCAGGGATCAGGGTGGTGGGCAGCCAGGCCAGGGCTGGCACATCTCACCAGGGCTTTCAGGGATTTGGGGGAGCATTTAGGACCTCGGCGTGCAGACGGACACACTGGAAAGGTGGGTGCCCCTGCGCGAGCGCTTTCAAGGGGGAGCTGGGGTTGACCCTCAGGACCTGGCACTGCGGAGCGAGAGTCGTGCTGGCCGCGGTGATGTGTCCCTGATGTCTGACTACCGAGCTCTGGGATCTGCCATCAGGATGAGCTGGGTCCTTGCCGTCCTTCCGCAAGACGGACTCAGAGCCTCCTGGGGCCCCTGCGGTGGGAATGTAGGACTCCCAGGAACGCGTTTTACACCCAGAGGCTCCGAGGCAGGAACAAGCCGCAGCAGGCATCCTGCAGGGCGGACCAGTTAGAGAACCCGGACTTCGCAGCCCCGGCAGGGATTGTTTCCTGCCAGGCCCGGCCGGCGGAGCGCGGGAGCCACGCCCCGCCGGTGGGAGGGACGCACGTGGTTTCTAACGCGGCGCCCGGGGGCGGGGGTTGTTCGGGGACAGGGACGCGGCTTGGTTGCCATGGAGACGGCGGCGCAGGCGTCGGGCCCTTCTAGCTCGCGCTTCTCGGTGGCCTTTGCCTCTCTGGGCCGGAGCTCTCTCTATGGCCTCGGCCTCCGGGAAGAGGCGGGCCGGCCTAAGGTGTGGGTGAGGGGCTCTGAGCCTCAGCGGTCGGACAGAGACCCTCGGCGGGCCTGGGCGGGTCGATGGGAGGGGCCTGGGCGACAGGTGAGTCAGAACGAGGCTGGAGGTGGCCAGCAAGGCGCAAATCTGAGGGGGCGGAGCCGACGGCCGGGGGTGGAACTGGAGCAGGGAATTTCAATCCAGGCCCTGCACGGGACGGGGCTTGAACGAGGGGCGGAGCCTGTGGTAGAGTGGGCGGAGCACGTGGTCTGGGGGGCGGAGCCTATGGCCTAGTGCGAATGGGTTTGTCGACGAGAGGGGCGGGGCACAACTAGGCGGGGCCTGTGTTCCAGGGCGGGAGCTGGAGAACGACCCGGGGCGGGGTCTGTCCGCCGCGGCGGCAGCGAGCGGGACGGGTGGACCCTGCGCTGATCGGGGCCATGGGGGCGCGGCGTGGTAGAATGACCAGAAGGGGCATCGGCCTGTGGCCGGGGGATCAGGTGCAGTCGAAGCATCGGAGCCTGGTAGTGCGGGTGGCGCTCGTTTCCGGAGCCCATCAGGTCTGTTAAAGACAGTCCCTCATCCTTGGGGCCACTGGTCTTGCGACCCAACGACCTTGTTTGGAACAGGAGGCCTGGAGCAGTGCTTTAAGGGATCATTTTCCTGGGCCCAAGAGGGGGCCCCCTTCTGGGGGTGGTCTGGAGAGGGCTTTCCCGAAGGGCCCCAGGAGGGAGCCTGGGGGCGTTCCCGGGGGCGGACCTCAGGGAGGGGGCCTGTCCACAGGCAGGGCCTCGGGGGCGTGTCCCAGGCGGGCGGGCCGTGGGCGGGGTGTCCTGGCGGGCCCAGGCCCCTGAGGCCCAGGCCTCGGTTCTGTCCTCCCCAGGATGCGGGCTCCGGGCGCGGGCGCGGCCTCCGTGGCCTCGCTGATGCTGCTGTGGCTGCTGGGGCTGCCGTGGACCTGGAGCGCGGCGGCGGCCGTCGGCGTGTACGTGGGAGGCGGCGGCTGGCGTTTCCTTCGCATCGTCTGCAAGACCGCCAGGCGGGACCTCTTGTGAGTGCGGCCCGATCCGGATCCGGGTCCGGGCCAGGGCCTGGAGGAGAAGCCGCAACCGAGAAGCCAACCGAGGGGGCCTCTGCAGCAGTGACTTCGGGGGGCGATGGAGGGGCAAGCTCAGGGCTGGGGTGCGAGGTTTAGGAGGTACAGGGGCGGGGCCTGGCTGGGGGCGGGGCCGGGACCGAGGAACAGCGGGTTTGAGAAGCCCAGAGGGGTCCGCAAGGGACGAGCTGGGGGTCGCTAGTAGGAATCTCAAGGTTCTTGCAGCTCCAGGAGCGAATTCAGGGGACAGGAATGTCCCTACCTCTACGGGTGGGTCTGATTGGGGAGCTGTGGGATTTGGGGCTCCGCATCTCAGGACCGGAGGGAGACTCAGAGAGGCCTTTAGGGGTGCTAGTAAGCCCATGGGGGTGCACAAGAAAACCCAGTGACCTGACGCTTTGGATTTATTCAGAACTTTCTCCATTTGAAAGTGCCTGAAATTTAAGAGTATTAAGGTGCTTCTTGGGGTATCTGTAAAGGACTTTTTTTTTTTTGCTTTTTTTGGGTCACACCGGCAATACTCAGGGGTTTCTCCTGGCTCTGCACTCAGGAATTACTCCTGACAGTGCTCGGCGACCATATGGGATGCCGGGGATCAAACCCAGGCCAGCACGGGCCGGCCACATGCAAGGCAAATGCCCTACCTGCTGGGCTATCACTCCGGTCCTGCAAAGGACTTTTTTGGGGTCAAATCTGGCCATGCTTGAGATGTTCAGGGGCCAAAGCTGAGATGCTGGTGGATCGTGTGTCCGGATATAGCTCAGGGGCCCCAGCGCACACTCCTGTCCTCTCAGCCTCCCGCAGACCCCTGTAGTTTTGGGGTCTCTTAAAGGTGTGTCTCTTGGGGGCACACATAGGCTTCTGTTGGCTGGGGGGTTGCTCGGGGTATCTTTCCAGACCTGCATGATTGAGGGTCTCACTGAGACTAGAAACTTGGCTGTCTGGGGGTGGGGTTAGCCTTTGGGTGGCCTGTAGGTTTAGGTGCTTACTTCATTGCTTCACATCCCTCTCCTTTTTTATTTTTTGGGTCACACTCAGAGATGCTCAGGTTACTCCTGGCGGTGCTGGGGACCATATGGGATGCCGGAAATCAAACCCGGGGGCCGCGTGCAAGGCAAACACTCTCCCACTCTGCTATCGCTCCAGCCCCTCCCTTGCTCTCCTTGACCCCAATTCCTGCCATCTTTCTGAAGTGCTCCCTAAGATGCAAACATCTGGTGCCTCCAACTCTCTTGCCTCTTGGCCTCACCGTGGCTGTTGTGGCTCCAGCCATCCCATGCAGATGGTCACATCACTGGGCAGAGGAAGGGGACACACATTGCCATGACGTCCCATGCTGCGGGGTGTTTCCAGGGCCTGATGTCTTTGGGAAGAGGTGTCTGTAAGAGGGATGGACGCTGCTGGAGTGGACGGGGGCAAGAGGAGTGAATGGACAGGCAGGGCTGAGCCGGGCAGCAGGGCAGCCCTCCTCTGCAGAGCAGCACCACCAGGCTTGCCTGCTGTCTGGGGCGGCAGGAGGAAGTGTTCCCAGACAGGGAGGCATGTGCCAAACCCTGGTTGTGGGGGAAGAGCCATAAGTAGGACAAAGGTCAGTACTCAGCGCATGGACCGGCCTCCCTGCAGCGTGGTTACTGAGCAGCACCCTAGAGGCCCTGTAGCAGGACAGCGGGGCAGCAGGGATGGACTCACAGGGCCTGAGCTAGGGTGCCGTCCAGTCTGCCCCATGGGAGCCGGGGGTGTGGTCATGGCGGGCAGCTGTTCGGTGCCCCTGAGCCTCCCCCAGCCCTTCTCAGGACTCTGATCCTGGGGCGACTTCCCGCACCCCCTCAGCTCCCCACTGCACAAGCCCTTTCTCTGCTCCAGGCTCCCTCTCAGGTCAGGGGCTGCAGTGACCAGGACTTGGGCATGGTTTGGGGGCCCCATTCATCCCCAGTCTACACCCAGGGTGGGGTGCGGGAGCGGGGAGTGGAGCCCCAGACCTGGGTCCCCCCACCTGCCGCTTGCGGCTCCCACATGGGAGGTGGTACGAGTTGGAAGTGGGGACAGCACCTAGCCCTTGCCGGGAGTTGGGTGCTCAGGGCGTCCCACAGCCAGCGCTGTCCCCTGGGCCTCTCTTTGGGGGTCCCTGCCCAGGACCCCTGTCCTGGCTCCTCTCACCACACCCACATGTCCCCGAGTCCCTCAGTGGAGGCCCCTGGGGCTCGCTCCGTGGTCCCATGGGGCTCCTGCAGTAGCCACCCCAGCTGGTCTCCCCGTCTCCCTTGCAGCTGCATCCCCTGTCCTAGAGGGGCAGACGTGACCCTCTCCCCGGGACAGGAAGGAAAGGAGGGGAGCGAGAGTGGCAGGGGCAGAGAGAGAGGAGGGGCAGGGAGGCGATGGGAGCAGTTGCAGGGCTGGGGCAGGAATCAGGGGTTGGGGGGTCGGGTTGTGGCGCTGGTAGAGCAGAGATGGAAAAGGGTCCGGGGTCCTGGTGCTGGCAGAGGCGCCGGGTGGCTGGGGGTGGGTTCAGGGGTCGAGTGTCATGGAGAAGAGGAGAAGGGACGTGTGGAAGGAGCCTGAGGGTGGGGGAGCCCAGTCCTGCTGCCCAGCTTGGGACCTGGGTGAGGAGCCCTTTATGGAGCCCCTGCCGTGCCTGGCGGTCCGGGTGTTGTTGGCAGAACCAGGAGCATTCACAGATGGCTCCTCCCGCACACCTCAGGGGCCTGCGGGTTTGGGAACAGGAGCTTGGGGGCACGTCAGTGCTGGGATTTGCTGGCAGGGGTGGAGGGGGAGTCTGGGGGTGTGGGGGTGTGGGGGGGCGTTCTGGGTGAGGCTCTCTACACCACTGCCCTGTTTATATTTGAGAACTGGGTCTGTTCTGAGCTTTGGCTCTGCTCCTAACCCCCTGGGCTCTGTCCTGGGACCCCAGGGAGAGGAGCGGGCAGAGGGTGCCCCTGAAGGCCTGATGCCCCAGGGTGACGCGTGCCCCCTCCCCTGCCCGCCCTGCCAGCGGTCTCGGTGCTGCTTCGGGTGCGCCTGGAGCTGCGGCGCCACCAGCGCCGCCACACCATCCCAGGCATCTTCCAGGCGGTGGCGCGGCGACAGCCCGACCGCCTGGCGCTCGTGGACGCCCGGCAGCGGGGCGCGCTGGACTTTCGCGCGCCTGGACGCCTACGCCAATGCCGTGGCCAACCTGTTCCGCCAGAGGGGCTTTGGGCCCGGCGACGTGGTGGCCGTGTTCCTGGAGGGCCGGCCTGAGTTCGTGGGGCTCTGGCTGGGCCTGGCCAAGGCGGGCGTGGAGGCCGCGCTGCTCAATGTGAACCTACGTCGGGAGCCGCTGGCCTTCTGCCTGGGCACCTCGGGCGCCAAGGCCCTGGTCTTCGGCGCGGAGCTGGCGGAGGGTGAGGCGGGCTCGGGGGCACGGTGTGGGGCGGCGAGGGCGCCGGGCCAGCAGCGCCTGACCGTCTCTGTTCCCGGGTCCACAGCCGTGGCCGAGGTCAGCGCGCAGCTGGGGGAAGAGCCTGGCCAAATTCTGCACGGGAGAGCCGGGGCCTGAGGGTGGCCTGCCGGACACGCAGCCTCCTTGACCCGCTGCTGGTTGGTGCGTCCACAGAGGCCCCCACGCAGCCCGTGGGCAAGGGCATGGACGGTGAGTGTGAGGGACCCCACCGCCAGGCTCCCCAGACCTCAACCTCCTGCCCAGACCCCGCTCCCTCTATCCGGATCTTGCCCCAGTAGTTTAGACTCTGCCCCTGCTGCCCTGACCACGCCCCCTGGTATCCAAACCCCGCCCCACTGCCCAGACTCCGCCCCGCCGCCCAGACTCTGCCCCACTGCCCAGACCCCGCCCCTGCTGCCATGACCACGCCCCTGCTATCCAAACCCCGCCCCACTGCCCAGACTCCACCCCACCGCCCAGACTCTGCCCCTGCTGCCGGGGTCACGACTCTGCTGCGAGACCCTGCCCCGCCCCCGCTGTCCAGACTCCTCTGCCCCCTCCCCAGACCCTGTCCGGAAACACAGCGTTTCCCCTAGATCGACTGTTCTACATCTACACCTCTGGGACCACTGGGCTGCCCAAGGCTGCCATCATCGTCCACAGCAGGTGAGGGGTCCGCAGGGCAATTTCCTCCACTTCCCCCCCCAGGGCTCTGAGTTGCCGAGACGCCCACTCTGACCCCCCCCCACAAAACCACCTGAGTTTCTTTTTTTTTTTTTTACTTTTTGGGTCACACCCTGCAATGCTCAGGGGTTACTCCCGGCTCTGCACTCAGGAATTACAGGGGACCCTATGTGATGCCGGGGATCAAACCGGGTTGGCTGCGTGCAAGCAAACGCCCTCCCCGCTGTGCTATCGCTCCGGTCCCCACTGGAGATTTTTGTTTTAGTTTTTTTTTTTTTTTTTTTTTTTTTGCTTTTTTGGGTCACACCCAGCGATGCTCAGGAGCTACTCCTGGCTCTGCACTCAGGAATTACTCCTGGCGGTGCTGGGGGACCATATGGGATGCCGGGGATCGAACCCAAGCCGGCACAGGTCGGCCGCGTGCAAGGCAAACGCCCTACCCGCTGGGCTATCGCTCCGGCCCCTGTTTTAGTATTTTTTGTGTTTTGGGTCACACCCAGCGATGCTCAGGGGTCTCTCCTGGCTCTGCGCTCAGGAATTACTCCAGGCGGTGCTCGGGGACCCTATGGGATGCTGGGATCGAACCCCGGCCAGCCACATGCAAGGCAAACGCCCTCCCCTGCTGTGCTACCGCTCCTGCCCCCTACTGGAGTTTCTAAGACCCTCCCTATGTCCCTGGCTGCCGCAGGTCACCCCTCAGCCGACCTAGGTGGTGGAGCGGCCCCTCCTCCGGGGGTCCCCCTAGTCCCCTGCACCCCGGCTGTGTCCCGCACCCGGGCTGCCCCTCAGCCGACCCCCTCCGTTGCTGCCCCAGGTACTATCGCATCGCTGCCTTTGGCCACCACGCCTACAGCATGCGCGAGGCCGACGTGGTGTACGACTGTCTGCCCCTGTACCACTCGGCAGGTATGGCGCGGGGGTTGTGGGGGCGGGAACCGAGATCCCTCGCCAGCACGTCCTCCCTCCGCGAGGGAACATCATGGGCGTTGGCCAGTGTCTCCTCTATGGGCAGACCGTGGTCCTCCGAAAGAAGTTCTCGGCCAGCCGCTTCTGGGATGACTGCGTCCAGTTCGACTGCACGGTCAGGCCCCCACCAAAGCCCTGCCCCTCCCAAGTCCCGCCTTCTTGGCCCTGCCCCTGCCACAGTGCCCTGCTCCTCCACCTGGGCCGCCAGTCCTGTGCTAAAGCCCCTCCGAGGGCCCGTCCGCCTGGGACGCCCCTGCTCCTCCGATACCCCTCCCTCTCCCGAAGCCCCACCCTCCTGAAGCCCCGCCCCTCCGGAGACTCCGCCTCTCCTGGTGCCAGGCTCCTCCCAATGCCCCACTTCCAATACTCTGTCCATTCCTAATGTCCCACCCTCCCTATGCCCTGCTCCAGTGCCCCACCCTTTCCAGATGCCCATCCCTCCCAATACCCTGCGCTTCTTGATGCCCTGCCCGATGCCCCGCCTCTATGCTCCCCCTCCCAAGTGCTCTGGCCTTTCCCGATGCCCCGCCCCTCTTCCAATACACCCGCCAGCTGCTCCCTGCCCCAGCGCTCGGTCCGTCCACGGAACCCTTATAGTGAGTACCACTCCTGCATCAATATCATCCTTCTCTCGGGTGCCCCACCCCCATGAGACCCCCCCCTCGGCTTGTAGCCCTCCACTGTGCCTGTGCTCCCTCTCCCCGCCTTCTCCAGGGCTTTGCCCCGGGGGGTTGCCCCAACTGCTGGTGGGAATCTGAGAAGCTGCCTAGCGCTGTTTGTGAAAGACAGGGTGCAGCGAGGCGAGGTGGAGGTGTCCTCAGCTTGCTGGGGAGCAGACAGGTCCCCCCACTTACCTGCAGGGAAGAGAAAGCGGGCTCAGGATTTGGGCATGAGGTGGGTCAGAACACTGAGTCGAGTACTTCCCAGGGAGAGGGGAGAGGAGCGCCACTGTGCAGAGAGGACCAGAGAGGTTCATTGGCTTCCCAGGTCACACAGCAGGGTAGGGCAGGTCTATGGGCTGGGCCTCTGGAGGACCCCACCCTTTGGTTTGGGGAGGAGGGTCTCAGGGAAGCCCCAGCCTGAATCTTGGAGTGCAAGAGGCTGGTCTTAAAACCAGAATCACATGGGTTTGGAGAGACAGTATGGTGGCTGCTTGCAGCCAGCTCAGTTTGATCCCCCGGAACTACATTTGACCCCGGAGCACCACCAGGAGTGATCCCTGAGCACCACCAGGAGTGATCCCTGAGCACCACCACGTTTGTCCCTCCCACCAAAAAAAGTCCACCTAGAACCAAATGGAGGGCCGGGCGATAGCCCAGCAGGTAGGGCGTTAGCCTTGCATGTGGCCAACCCAGGTTCGATCCCGGCATCGCATATAGTCCCTGAGCATTGCTGGGTGTGGCCCCAGAGGAAAAAAAAGAATCAAATGAAAGTACAAAGCTTCAAATCTGTCTGCATGTGGCCAGAAAAGCTGAGCGACCCCAGGCACCTCCTGGCTCTACCCCCGTTACTGTGAGCAGTTGCAGGAACCAGAGGATTTCCTGCAGAGATTTTTCTGGAAAACCACTCACAGCATTGTTTTCCTCCCAGTTTGAGGTGGAATTCTCTTGAGCCATTTGTCAGTGGACGTTGTCGTTAGCCACACAGGTTGTGTCTTCCGGAACCCCATACCCAGCAGGAGCCCTGTCCCTGCTTTCCTTCCGGGGCCCTGCTTTCTGGACATTTTCCTGGATTTCACACATTTTGGTCAGGACTTGGGGGGAGGGAGATTTGAAAAGTCTGTGAATGAGCCAGAGATAGTACAGCGGGGAGGGCTCTTGCCTTGTTTGTGGCTCTCCCAGTTCAATCCCGACATTCCACATAATCCCCCCTGAATCCGCCAGGAGTAAACCCCGAGCATTGTGACTATGGCCCCCAAACAAAACTGAAAAATTAAAAGTCTGTAAAGAGACATATTTGCTCACACTTTACTCATGGTCCCGGATTTCAGAAGCACCCTATCTTTGTGGATGGAGCAGAGATGACCATGAGTCCCTGGGATGGGTGGGGACAAGGGTCAGGCTGGGGGAGGGACCTGTGTGTCCTGGGGATGAACCCAACACGGAGATGGAAGGTTCTAGATGATGGTGGGAGCATCCCATCACCCCTGTGAGGTGCCCATGCTCTGAACCAGGCCCAGGACCCATGGTGCATTTGCACATGTGTGCACACACAAACACACAAGCACAAGCATGCACACATACATGCATGTGCACACATGACACTCA
This sequence comes from Cryptotis parvus, assembly GCA_021461705.1. Lineage (NCBI taxonomy): Eukaryota > Metazoa > Chordata > Mammalia > Eulipotyphla > Soricidae > Cryptotis > Cryptotis parvus. Next base: position 13,601 of record JAJIBD010008054.1, read on the forward strand.
AACACGTGTGCAACACAGTGCATGCATGTGTGTATACATATGCAAACATACATGTGCACATGCACACATACATGTGTGTGTACACATACACGTGCATATGCACACACATGCAAGTGTGCGTGCACACATATGAGCAAATATTAGTTCAGTGTCATCACAGCAAGGGAGAGAGACCATGAGCACCCAGGGGCGGGAGCCAGCTGTACGCCTCAGGGGCTCCCTGGTTTCCGATGGGACATCGCCCACAGGAAAAGGCTCCCTAAGCGCTCTGCTGCTCTCTCCAGGTGACCTGGGCTCCCGCACTCAGGCCCCGCTTCCCTACCGTGTGTCCGGGTCTGGGGACTGCTGGGGCCCCTTTGGGGCCTCTGCCACACCCCACCCCCATACTGTCAGGAGCTGGGCGGAAGCAGGCGGCAGCTGTTGGCGCTCAGTGCTTGGTGTGGCCTTGGACCACAAGGGCGTCATTGTCACCCTGGGCTACCCCCTCCCCTGGGCTGGTTTCTAAGGAGGACAGGGAGAGCTGCCCAGAGCTTGGCTGGGTCAGTGCAGGGCGAGCGAACAACAGCTCTGTGTTGAGACTTTCAGCAGCCGCAGCCCTAACCTAAGCCTGTGGCTTTCTTGCAGCAAAGTCGTTGTGCAACAGGACAGCGTCAGGAACAGCTCAATCTAGGTGCCCCTGCCACGTCTGCCCCCTTCCTCTTTTTTTATTTTTATTTTGCTTTTTGGGGTCACACCCAGCAATGCTCAGGGGTTACTCCTGGCTCTTTGCTCAGGAATTACTCCTGGCAGAGCTCGGGGGACCATATGGGATGCCAGGAATTGAACCCAGGTTGGCCGGAGTGCAAGGCAAACGCCCTCCCGGCTGTGCTATTGCTCAGGCCCCTATCCCTTCCTCTTGTTCTCATTCTCTCTTCTGGGCCTGTCCAAGGCTGTTGCCAGCAGCTCCCGAAGGGCAGAACCTTCTTCCCACCTGTACCTCCAGACCCTCAGGGCTGATCTTTTTTAGCTGACCCATCTTAGACACGTCCACCCTCATCCAGCCAGGAGCTGCACTGAGCTGGTCAGCCCGACTGTGCCCTGCCAATCTGGAGGCTGTCGGGGTGCTGGCCCTCACTGACTGCCCCCACTGGCGCTGTCGCCCTTCAGGTGGTCCAGTACATCGGGGAGATCTGCCGCTATCTGCTGAGGCAGCCGGTCTGCGAGGCTGAGGGCCAGCACCGCGTGCGCCTGGCTGTGGGCCAACGGGTTGCGGCCGGCCATCTGGGAGGAGTTTAGCGAGCGCCGGGGTGCGCCAGATCGGCGAAGTTCTACGGCGCCACCGGGTGCAACTGCAGCATTGCCAACATGGACGGCAAGGTAGGTATGGGGGGGTTTGCTCCTCCCCCCCAGGGCGCACTCATTACCTCGCGCGCGCGCACAGGTGCACAGCGCGGAGCGCCCCAAGCCCGGGCGCCCCAGCAGGCACGTCCTGGGACCCCGCAGGCGCGTCCCTCCAGGGGGCAGGTCCTCAGGCCTGGGCGTGGCTCTGGTCACCCTGTGAGGGAGCAACCCAGCCCCACCCCACTGCCTTTCCGGAAGAGAACAGCAACCCTCACCCTCCAGTCTGCAGAATGGCCAGGACTAGGGCTATCCTCTCCCTATTTACTTTAACTGGGCCACACGGGCAGTGCTCAGGGCTCGCTTCTGCCTGCACCCTGGTGGTGCACCGGGCCATAAGGATGCCGGGGGGGGGGGAGCCCCCCCCCCCCGCCCGCCCGGGCCCCCCCCAACCGGCCCCACCCCGGGAGGACCCCCGACCCAAAAAAAAAAAGGGATGCCGGAGATCCAACCTGTTTGCCGCGTACAGTGCCAGGGTGCTCGCCAGTGCCGTGGCTCAGGCCGTGCCCCGGCTCCTCCCGTGTGACAGCCCCCCTCACTGCCATGCGTTCCCTCCCTCAGGTGGGCGCCTGTGGCTTCAACAGCCGGATCCTGCCGCACGTGTACCCCATCCGGCTGGTGAAGGTGAACGAGGACACCATGGAGCCGCAGGCGCGACGCCGCAGGGGCCTGTGTATCCCCTGCCAGACCGGTGAGTGGGCGCCTGACCCTGAACCGCGGTCTCGGCCTCCCAGAGCACCGGCTCCCCCAGCCCCCGCCACCCCTGCCTCGAGTCCCGGTTCCGGACCCTGCCACTGCCCCACGCCCTGCCCCCCCCCTCCCCAGTCATGTCCCGTGGCCCCTACACCCCCGCTGAGCGCCCTCCCGCAGGGGGAGCCCGGCCTCCTGGTGGGCCAGATCAACCAGCAGGACCCGCTGCGGCGCGCGGCGGCTACATGAGCGAGAGCGCCACCAGCAAGAAGGTGGTGCACAGCGTGTTCCGCAAGGGGGACAGCGCCTTACCTGTCAGGTGCGAGGCGCCCGGTTGGGGGCGGGGTCGGTTGCCAACCCCCACCCCCCGCACGCTGCCCAACGCCTGCCCTTGCGCCCCCCAGGTGACGTGCTGGTGATGGACGAGCTGGGCTACATGTACTTCCGGGACCGCAGCGGAGACACGTTCCGCTGGCGCGGGGAGAACGTGTCCACCAGCGAGGTGGAGGCCGTCCTCAGCCGCCTGCTGGGCCAGACCGACGTGGCGGTGTGCGGGCGTGGCCGTGCCAGGCAGGTGGTGCGGCGCTCGGGCCCATCCAGAGAGGGGTATTGGGCACAGAGCACGGTGACCCGCGCCTGGCGTTCCCAGGGGCTCTGCGGGAGCAGGTTTCATGGCAGCCTGAAATGACGGGACCCCCACCACGGGGTGGGGGTGGGGGCTGGGCTGAGCAGACCCGCTGTCAACAGGCGTGGAGGGCAAGGCTGGCATGGCTGCCATCGCGGACCCCCAGGGCCAGCTGAGCCCCAACGAGCTCTACCGGGAGATGCAGAAAATCCTGGCACCCTATGCCCGCCCCGTCTTCCTGCGCCTCCTGCCCCGGGTGGACACGACAGGTCAGACCCTCGCCCTTCTCTGCCCCCTGTCCACCTGGGCTCAGTACCTGAGTCCCAATTTCTCCCACGGGGGCCCCCACTCATTCACTGAGCTCCTGATCCCCCGCATTGTATCACTTGTATCACTTGTCTTCCTGTTGTTCATCGATTTGCTCGAGCGGGCACCAGTAACATCTCCATATGACCTGTCTCATGCAAGTAGAGCCCAAGGGCACCTGCTTGCTCCAGGAACATAAAGAGCCTCAAACCATTCCATCAGGTCATGGGAATGAGGTCTATAATTGTTACTGGTATTTGGCATATCAAATACGACACGGGTAGCTTGCCAAGCTCTGCTCTGTGCAGGGTGGGATACTCTTGTAGTCGCCCTCATCTCGTTCATTTATTGATGAGCCCGGCTTGTGATCGGCTCTTCTGCTGGGTGGAGCTCTGACGCAGTGGGGAGTCCGGATGTGGAAAATGGCGGCCCCTCATGGTGTGGGGGGTTCCTCTGGCTTCTTGCAAGGCACTGCTGGGGTGGCGGGTCAGGGCTGATGTACTAAGATTCAAAGTTCTTCAAAGAGGTATGCACACTGAGGCAACCCCCCACATTAGCAAACAAAATACAACCCCCTAAAATCATATGGGGGTGCAAGATTTGGCTCTTGGGTTCCAGATGGCCAAGCCCCAACCTCCCTCGTGGCAGACAACCTGCCTCAGTCTCCCGAGAGAATGTGTCCAGGCAGGGGCGCGCGGGCTCCGGCAGGGAGGGGGAGGTCAGGGAGGCCTTCCTGGAGGCAGAGGTGGAATGAGGGATACGGAGGCACCGGGCGGTGGCAGCGTGGGCAGGGCCGCCCGGGCAGAGGTGGAATGGCCTGAACAGCGGCTTAGAGCTGGGGGGCTCGCGCCTCTTGTGGAGCATCCCTTGACAGCCCCCATTATCTCCTACCCCACCCCCCACGCCCTGCCAGGCACCTTCAAGATCCAGAAGACGCGGCTGCAGCATGAAGGCTTCGACCCTCGCCAGACCTCAGACCGGCTCTTCTTCCTGGACCTGAAGCAGGGCCACTACCTGCCGCTGGACCAGACCGCTCTACAGGCGCATCTGTGCGGGCGCCTTTGCCCTGTGACACCTCTGCAGGCCGGGCCCCTCCTGCTCTGAACCTGGGACAGCCCCTCCTGCGACTGTGGGCGTGTCTCCTTGCAGCCCCCCCCTTGCCGCCATCTCCTTGGACCCTGGACCGCCCTCGTCTCTCCAGCAACTGGCGGTTGCAGGGCCTGTAAGAGGTTCCACAGAGGACCTCCCCGCCCTGCCCAGCTGTGCCTTAGGCGGCTCCTCCCAAACTTCCGGGTTCTGGGGTGTTAGAGCCCCCCCCACATCTCCACTGCAGAGCCAGGAACTGGGAGGGACAGGCCCCCCAGGGGTGGCAGGGGACAGAAACGTCCAGGCCAGCAGGAAATCCCCCCCAGACCGGGTCAGGGGTCTGCACCCCACCTCTTCCCCAGCTGCCCTTCCTGGTGCCCCAGAAGCTTCCATACTAGAGCCCTCACGCCACCTGTCCAGAGGTCTCCATGCAGCTACAACCAGGGGGACCTGGCTGGCCCCCTACCACCGTCCAGTCCAACTTGGCTGCCCTTGGCACTGTGGGCCATTGGGGGCAGGGGGCTTGATCACCTGGAATGCCCGGCTGGCCTTCCTGGGGACGGCTGGAGCCTGGGTTGGTGCCTGGCCGGACAGTGGTGCCGGGACGCCTTGGACAGCCCCCTCAACTCTAGCAGCTGCATGGCCACGGCTTGTTGGAGACCAGGACCTGCCACCATGGCTCTCAGCCCCCGACTCCCCAGGAAGTGGGGAAAATGGGGTCCTCCAAGGGCCCCCAGTTCTGGGGCTGTTTCCTAGAAATAAACCTGCCGCAGAGCGGTGCCAGCAGGGAGCAGAACCCTTCTCTGTTCTGGGAAGTGTCCAGGTCCAGGGCCTCCGTGATGCTCTGGGTGGGTGCACGTCCAGCACGGGCCGCATCTGTGACTCAGAGAGCGAAGGGGGGCCATGAGTGGGCCTCATGGGGGTGGGGCCTTGTTTGTTGGGGTTTGGGGCACTCAGCCTAGTCTATGGGGAGCTGCCGCCCTAGAGTGGCCTGGGGGAAGGCCTGTTCCTCCACAAGTGTCAGCGAGGTCCCCAAGGTAGCTGGGAAACTAAGGCACGAGACCCGAAGTGAGGCTCGGAGGGTGCCCAGAGCCCGTGGCCACCTAGCATCACATACCGGGGGGTAGTAAGGGTGCAGTGGAGCAACTGTCCAAATCCCATTGGCTGGTTCCGTGGGGGCCGGCCTTGTAACGAGCTTCCCGGGGGGCCTCCACCATGCCCGCAAAGCCACGAGGGGCTCCCCTCCAGTGCCGCCCGTCTCTGCCAACCCACCTTAGAATTTAGACAAATGGCACCAAGAGAGACGCACTGGACGGCTCAGGGCCTTCAAACATGACAGACCCGGTGAGGCCCCGCAGCTGAGCCCAGCGGGGTTGCCCCGGTCACCGGCGCCGCTCGGGCTTCGCCGCGCGCCAACGCGCAGGCGCCGCCGCGGGCCCGGCCCCCATGGCGCAGGCGCGGCCGCCCCGGCCCGGAGCGCTTCCGCCTCCCCGCGTCGCCATGGCCGCGCCGGCCCCGGGCCTCATCTCGGTCTTCTCCAGCCCGCAGGAGCTGGGCGCGTCGCTGGCGCAGCTGGTGGTGCAGCGGGCGTCCAGCTGCCTGGCGGGGGCCCGCGCCCGCTTCGCGCTCGGCTTGTCGGGCGGCAGCCTGGTGTCCATGCTGGCCCGCGAGCTGCCCGCCGCCGCCGCGGCCGCGGGGCCCGCCAGCCTGGCGCGCTGGACGCTGGGCTTCTGCGACGAGCGCCTCGTGCCCTTCGAGGACGCCGAGAGCACGTACGGGCTCTACCGGGTGAGCGCTACGGGGGCCGCCGGGGGCCATCGGAGGAGGCCGCTCCTGCGCGCGAGCGCCGGGGTGAGGCTGGCGCCGGCGAGCACCACCGCGGAGGATGCGCCGCTGCTTTGCTCCAAGCCAGGGGCGCTGAAGTCTCATGCTTGCATCACCTGACAGCCCCCTCCGCTCGCCCCCAGACTCCCCGCGGCACCGATGGGGACATTGAGACCCCAGGACGAGCGGAGACGTTGTCCACGGGTTGCCCAGTGGCCATTGTGTGGGGCAGCGGAGCCTGGTTTCTGCTCCCTGGGGCGCCCGAGAAGGGGCTCATGTACCTGTTTTCTTCCTGGGGTCGGCTTTGGAAAAGTCCCTGCTGGGAAGGGGAAACGCTTGTGCCCCCGCTGGCCCCTGCATTAAACCAGTGCAAGTTGGACCACGCCCGAGGTGCGGAGGTGCCCGATGGTGTCGGAGCGCTGGGCAGCCTTAGCCTTTGTGCTGCGCCTCCCGCCGCTTCCCTGCACCCTTCTCTGATTCTCTGCACCTCCCCTTTTCTCGGGACCCCGCGGTTGGGTCAGGACGGCTCGTCCCGGTTTCCTTTCAGGGAGACCCTCTGCACCCGGTCACCTCCCGGCACGCGTGAGCTCTGGGGGCTGCTAGGCAGCCCCGTCCTGGGAGGACCCTCTGTGCACCCCTGGTCCGTCGGGGCGGGTGTCCCCAGGTTCAGCTCCTAGGGTTGGGCTTTGCTCGGGTTAGCACAGGTGACGCGAGTCGAAATCCGAAGGTGAAAGGTGAGGTGGTGGGAGCTGCTGAAAGCAAGTGCTTGCAGGTAAAACCTGCTCGTCCAGCCTGCGGGGGCTAAGGGGGGCGTGTCCGTGTGGAAGGGACTGGCCTGAGGTGTGCAACCGGCGGTTAGCGACAGGAATGGGTGTGTCTTGCAATATGGATGTGTAATAGGGTGGGCGTGCCTGGGAGGGGCTTCTCAAAGGGATGAGTTATGGGGCGGGGCTTGTGCAAACGGGCGTGTTTGGGGTGGGGCTTTGTGAATGGGTGAGTTCTGGGGCGTGTCGGGTGGGACTACGGGGGTGGGGGTGGGGGGCACAGATTGGGCTGTGAAAACACACTCTACTCGGGAGGAGTGTGTGCCTGGAAGTACCAGGCTGAGCCCCCTCCCTTGCCTCCCCTTGCTGCCCCGTAGTGCCCGCTTGTGTGGGCTCAGCCCCGGGTTCTGCAGGTACCCTCACACTCCTGCCTCTATCCCATCCACGTGGTTCTCCCAGGGTCTCTGCTCTTCTGCCGAAAGGGAGGCTAGTGGGGCCTCCTCGGAGCCTTCAGAGGCCCAAGTTTGTCACCCTGGGCGGTGATAGCAGCCGTGACAGTCCGGAGGGCTGCTTGGAGGAGGTGCTTGAAGGGCTGGAGAGGAGTCCCCCTCTCCCATAAGCTGGGGGCTTCCCCCACTGCATGTTTCCAGGGCTGACGTGTCCCCACTGTCCCCCCTTGCTGCAGACCCAGCTGCTGTCCAAGCTGCCCATCCCTGAGGGCCAGGTGCTCACCATTGACCCAAAGCTGCCAGTCGAGGCGGCCGCCGAGGACTACGCCAAGAAGCTGCGGCAGGTGAGGCCCCGAGAGCGCACGGTCCGGCAGACACGCCCCCGCCCCCCAGCTGCAGTGCTGCCCTGGGCCAGCAGGTCACTGAGCCTGACTCTGGGCAGCCATGAGGTCATGATGGGGTCATGATGGCGCCCTCTGACCCGGGCTGTCTGTGCCAAGCCCGTTCCCTCACAGTGGCCCCCGGCCCTTCCCCTGCCCACCCACTCAGGCCTTCCAAGGAGACTCCATCCCAGTGTTTGACCTCCTGATTCTGGGCGTGGGGCCCGATGGCCACACCTGCTCGCTCTTCCCGGATCACCCCCTCCTGCAGGTGAGTGTAGACGGTGCTGCGGGCCCAGACCAGCCTCTGCCATGGGCACCAGGCTCAGTGCCCGGCTTTACGCACCTTGAAAAGGGCCTAGACGCTAGTTCAGGCCCCTGGGCAGGCCCTTCCTGGTGACCGCAGGGACCCTGCCCCCACTACAGGAGCGGGAGAAGATTGTGGCCCCCATCAGTGACTCCGCCGGCGCCGCCACAGCGCGCGTGACCCTGACACTCCCAGTGCTGAATGCTGCCCGCACGGGTCATCTTCGTGGCCACCGGGAGGGCAAGGCCGCCGTCCTCAAGGTAACGGGAAGAAAAAGCAAAAAGGAAAACGAATCATGAGAGCGGGGAGGGTGTTTGCCCTGCGCGCGCCAGCCAGGCACCACTTACAGTCACTTGAGCCCTGAGCACAGAGCCGGTGAATCGCCCTGTTGAGCAAACTCCCATCTCCCTGCTGAATCTGCGCTTCCCCTCTGGGACCTGAGCGTGTCCCAGCCCTCCGTGCCCGCAAGGCTTCTGTTGCTCTGAATGCGCCCCCGTATCTGGGGGGCTTTTTTGGACCCCATGGCCCTTATCGGTGCCTGGGGGCTTTTGTTTTTTATTTTTTTTTTTTTTTTGTTCAGGATACCCTCCCTCAAATCACACCAACCCGCAACGGAACAGACCACCCCCCCCCCCACCCCCCCCCCCCCCCCACCCCCCCCCCCCCCCCCCCCCTCCCCCCCCCCGGCTTTTGGACCCCATGACCGATCTCGGTGCCTGGGGGCTTTTTGGACCCCATGACCGTATCGGGTGCCTGGGGGGGCTTTTGGACCCCATGGCCGGTGCCGGTGCCTGGGGGGCTTTTTGGACCCCATGGCCATATCGGTGTGGAGGGGGGGGGCTTTTGGACCCCACGGCCGCCCCTCACTCCCGCCTCTCCGCAGCGCATCCTGGAAGACAAGGAGGAACATCCACTGCCGGCAGCGCTGGTCCAGCCCCACACGGGCAAGCTCTGTTGGTTCCTGGACGAGGCGGCGGCTCGCCTGCTCACTGTGCCCTTCGAGAAGCATTCCACCTTGTAGCTGGACTCCGTGGGGGGCTGCCCCCGGGACCAAACAGCCACTGAGCCCCCGTGATTGTGCCAGCGCCGCCCAGGGACAGGCCCCCACGCCGCCGCCCCAGGGGCCACCACCAGGTGCTTATCTCTGGAACCTCCAGGTCTGGCCGCAGCCCTGCGGGAGGGCTCCAGCCCACAGGCCTGGACTCTGGGGAGTATTAAACGGACCCTTGGCTTGAAGTTTCCCACCTGTCCCAGTAGTCCTTGGTGTGCAGCGGGTGGACAGCCCGGCTAAGCCTCAACTGGACGCCTTTGTTTCCACTGCGGAGGACAGGGTGGCGGGGCAAAGCTCAGCAGGGGTGGGGCTTAGTGCACACTGGGGGAGTGGTTAGGGGCGGAGCTTCTGTGGTGGGCGGGGCAAATGCTCAGGGTGGGGGCTTGGAGGGCGGGACCACCACAGCTGATCTTGTGTTCAGGCCCTTCTGCGTCACATGAGCAGAGACTCCTACTCCAGTAAGGCCAAGTCCGCAGCACCCAGGGGCGTGTGTGAGCCCAGACCACCTACGCTGTCATCCATGCGGCCCCTCCCATCATCCAGAATCTTCCATCTCCCCTGCTGACTCTTCACCCGCAGGATGTACTGAGCCTCTCCCCAGCGATCTCTTAGCTGCCCTCCTAGGCAGCCTCAGTGGGGAGGGGGCATCCCCGGGGCCTCCCAGCACCAGGTGTCAGACGAGGCCCAGGGGGCTCATGGTGACCACGTGCTGGCCTCTCCCCGGGCCCAGGGCTGTCCCATGTGCCAGCACCCACGAATCACATGCCAAGCACACAGGTGCACATGTCTCTCGAACGACGTCAAGGTGGACCCAAGGTGGCGTGGGCCGGCCCCCAGGGGAGGTGTGTGAAGTTTTCCAGAAGAGCTGGACGTAGGCCCCTGTCCGGGCCAGTGGTGTCCAGGGCACGCAGTGGTCAGAGCCAGACGCAAGCCTGGAGTGTGCCCGGCTGTGCATCTCGCTTCAGCAATTCTTTTCCTTTTCTCACTTTAGGGCCACACAGCAGTGTTCAGGGCTTACTCCTGAAGCACCGCCAGGAGTAATTCCTGAGTGCAGAGCCAGGAGAAACCCCTGAGCATCGCTGGGTGTGACCCAAAAAAAAAAAAAAAAAAAAAAAAAAAAATTACTCCTGGCTGGTCGGAGTGATCCCCAGCGGGTAGGACGTTTGCCTTGCATGCGGTTGACCCAAGATCGGTCCCGGCTTCCCATATGGTCCCCCACGCAGTGACAGGAGTAATTTCTGAGCATCGCTGGGTGTGACCCAAAAAAAAAAAAAAAAATTACTGGCCGTGCTCTGGGGACCATAAAGGATGCTGGGGTTCAATTCAGATCAGCTGAGTGCAAGGCAAACGCCCAACCTGCTGACATTCTGGCCCCTTGCTATTTCTTTTTTCTTAATTTTTTTTTCTGCACTTTGGGGGTCACACCCAGCAATGCTAAGGGGTTACTCCTGGCTCTGCACTCAAAAATTACTCCTAGCGGTGCTCAGGGGACCATATGGGATGCCAGGGATCAAACCCAGGTCGGCTATGTGCAAGGCAAACGCCCTACCCGCTGAATTATCGCTCTGGCCCCTCATTTAAGTTTCGTTTAAATTATTTTTGCCTTTTTTGGTCACATCCAGCAATGCTCAGAGGTTACTCCTGGCTCTGCACTCAGGAATTACTCTTAGTGGTGCTGGGGGGAACCATATGGGATGCCGGAATCATATCCAGGTTGGCCACGTGCAAAGCAAACGGTCTCCCCGCTGTGCACACTCTGGCAACTTTTTTTTTTTTTTGCTTTTTGGGTCACACCCGGCGATGCTCAGGGGTTACTCCTGGCTCTACACTCAGGAATTACTCCTGGCGGTGCTCTGGGGACCATATGGGATGCCGGGATCGAACCCAGGCCGGCACAGGCCCTACCCGCTGGGCTATCGCTCCAGCCCCAACAACTTTCATTTTTTAAACAATCTAGTGCTGTTTCTCAGGTCCCGTGGCACTTTCCCTGTGGCACTTTCCCACTGGTGCTTTCCTGGCCCAGTTCCACACACCCTCCACACCTTAATGGGTTTTGATGGCGTCTAAGGACAGTCCCGGGGACTATCCCATTGTGACATGTGCTTACGCAGCGTGCTGTGGCCCATATCTGCAGACCTGCTTGGCGTCCCCAGGCACGCGTGCCATGGCCGGCTCTCCCTGAGCGGTCAGCGACCCCTCCCCCACTGGCCAAATAGACCCAGGGGTCTCTTCCTCATGGGTGGGAGCCGCCATCTCCACTGGCCAAGCCGAGATCTCCTGGGTCCGCCCTGTCCAGTGGGGAGGGGGCGCCAGCCCAAGCAGGGGAATGGAAATATTGAGAATTGAGAATCGAGACCCGAGGGGAAACCACCGAAAAGTGAAGCTTCCGACTACACCTGCGTATGGCACATGACCATGAGGAAGTGGACGGGTCACAAGAACAACAGAACCAAGGCTCAGGCGGTCGCAGGTGTGCGAGCCCTGAAGGGCCCCAAGAGCCTCCCTCCTGACCCCTCCCTCGAGTGGCCCAGCCCACCTGTGCTTCCCTTCAGCTTGTCAGTGCTGTCGCGCCCACGAGACCCCCCCGGACTCACCCCAGCACCCATGGAGGGAGTCTCACCGTTAGGCCACTGCCCAGCCCCTGCCCTCCACCCTCCAGCCTTACACGCTGCATGGCCCCCTCCCCACCCCCTTCCCATTCTCTCTTCCTCCTTAGGGTCCCAGGGGTGGGTGGTGGTGCTCAGCCTGTCCTGTGTCCCCCATGCACTCAACTTGGGCCGCGTGCTTGGGACGTCCTGCAGACTTAGACCCTGGGACAGGGACAGTGGGAGTTGGTTGTTTTTTAAATTATTTTAAAAATTTTTTAAAAATTATATCACTATATCAAATATCAAATATTTGATATAGTGATATAATTTAAAAAAATTTTTTAAAATTTTTTTATTTGATATGGCAAAAACTAGTAACAACTATGGACCTCAATTCCATGACCTGAAGTTGGTTTGAGGCTCTTCCTGTCCCTGGAGCAAGCAGATGCCGTTGGGCTACACTTACTTATGACAGGGTTTATGGAGATGTTACTGGTGCCCACTCGAGCAAATCGATGAACAACGGGAAGACAGTGATAAGACAGTGATCACTATATACAGTTACAAAGCTGCTTGTGGGGGCTGGAACTATAACAAGCACAGTGGGGAGGGCATTTGCCTTACAGCCCACCGGGTTCGATCCCGGCATCCCATATGGTCCCCCAAGCACCGCCAGGAGTAATTCCTGAGTGCAGAGCCAGGAGAAACCCCTGAGCATCGCCAGGTGTGAAAAAGAAAACAAAACAAAACAAAAAAACTATTTATGATTGGCTTCTCTCTCTCTCTCTCTCTCTCTCTCTCTCTCTCTCTCCACACACACACACGCACACATTTAGAAGTTATCATGTATATCCCTTTGGTTTGTTTTGTTTTCTGTTTTTTCTTTTTTGGGTCACACCCGGCAATGCTCAGGGGGTTTCTCCTGGTTCTGCACTCAGGAGTTACTCCTGGCGGTGCTTGGGGACCATATGGGATGCCGGGGATCGAACCCGGCCGGCATAGGCCGGCCGCTGCAAGGCAAACACCCTACCCACTGAGCTATCGCTCCAGCCCCATCATGTATATCCCTTTGCCTACGTTCAATGCTCAGTTCTGTTCTGGCATTACCATTTCCAACAGTTGGTCCCTTCTCTGTCTTACCTAGCCTCTGACTCACTGGGAGGTTTCTGAGTGCTCGGGTACAAGGATATTTCTCTCCTGACTAAGAGGGAGTGTCACCCCAATAGCAATGTCGTGAGCTCTCTGGGGACCCTAGTTTGCCCAACCCCATTCCAGGAGGACCTTTGTCATCAAGGTGATGGTGCCTCAGGGCACAAAGTGATTGCCTGTTGCTCAGCCCCTCACATCCGTGTTCCAGCCCCAGGAACTTCGGATGCTCCCATGCAGGGGATGCTCACAACCCACCTCAAATCTGACGGCTGACACTGGAGTGTGTTTGTGGGTGTTCAGCTCCGGCTCTAGCTGCAGAGCCCAGGGGCTGGGCAAGACTAGTCTATTTTGTGTGTGTGTGTGTGTGTGTGTGTGTGTGTGTGTCACACCCAGCAATGCTTAAGGGTTGCTCCTGGCTCTGAACTCAGCAGTTACTCCTGGCAGTGCTTAGGGATGCCAAGGATGGAACCCTGGTCAGCCATGTGCAAGGCAAACGCCCTCTCCGCTGTGCTGTCGCTCTGACCCCAAGGCTAGTCTTTTTTTTTTTTTTTTTTTTTTTTGGTCACACCCGACAATGCTCAGGGGTTTCTCCCGGCTCTGCACTCAGGAATTACCCCTGACGGTGCTCGGGGGACCATATGGGATGCTGGGGATCGAACCTGGGTCGGCTGCATGCAAAGCAAACGCCCTACCCGCTGGACCATCGCTCCGGCCTCTCCCAAGGCCAGTCTTAAGACCCAGCATCCCCCAGCATGGGGCTGGTGAAAGGGTGACCCCCCCCCCCCTATCCTTGGCCGCCTCGCCGTTTCCCACGCTAACCACAGCTCCCCATCCTGTCAGGTGTTTGCCCCACCTCCCTCCTCCAGTTGTCGGCCCCTCCCTGGGGCTTCCCCAGCTGCTCCTACAAAAACCATGAGCTCTGGGGGCCTGGTTCTCCCATGCTGTGAGGTTGCAGGTGGGGCACCTTGCTCTAGGGGGCGTGGCATAGTGTTCCGGGGCGTGGCTTGTGGGCTCGTCGGGGCGTGGCATGAGGGGCGGGGCGCCTTATACCCTGCAGCCTGCTCTACCCCTGCAGTAGGTGCTGGTCCCCGCCCCCGGCACCGGAGCCCCTCACAGCCCGGTCTGCTCCCGGTGAAGGTCCCCTGGGCCGTGAGGAAGACAAGCCCGACGCGCGGCAGCAGTATGGGTGGGCGACCCTCCAGCCCTCTGGACAAGCAGCAGCTGCAGGACCTAAAGGGTGAGCGGAGGAGGGGGGGGGGAGTCAGCGCGCGGGCCGCTGCTCCTGCCCATCCTCGTGGGAATCATTCAGCACCTGAGGTGGTCCCAGGTTTTGCACGAGGGGATGATTTTATGAACTTTATTTTTATTTATATTTTCTTATTTCCCTCGCATTCACTTCTCACTGATTCCCTTTTTACTTAGAAAGTTTTTATTTGATAAATTTGATGCAGGGCACGAGTTTGGGTGAGGTGTTGGGGCCAGCTAGTCCCTGACAGCCCTTCTGGGGAGAGCCCACGTGGGCAGGAACCTGTGTGGACCCCGGGGACCAGACTGTTTCGGTTTGAAACAAAGAGGGGTTGGTCCCATGCGTCACACTTGGTAGAGCTGCTGGGTGCTGGGGTACACCTTGGGGTGCGTGTCCCCACCTGTGGGTCAGGTCCATACCGGGATGGTGGTTCAGGCAGCTTCATGTGAATCGACTCAGGAGTTTCTCTAAGAAGAATCAGAATTTGTGTGTTCTTTTTCTGAGTGGCTTCACCTCTAGCATTTGCTTCTTCCTCCTAGAGTGAGGTGTGGGGCTCAGGCCTTACTCCCTCTCTCTTGAGTTTCTGCCAGTGCAGCTTTTGTGCCCCAACCACCTCATGGCTCAGAAAAGCTGCAGGAGCTCCTACCGTTAGGTCCGCATTCCAGTCAGAGGCTAAACAGAAGGTTCACAGGTTCACATACAGTCATGCGAGAAGCCCTCTTGGGTCAGGACAAAGACCACTCCCGCCCCCCAACCCCGTGCACTTGGAGGGGAGCTAAAAGCTTCTGGCGGTCTCCCTAGGCAACAAGCGTAAGGACACTGGGTTTGGAGGCTCCGTTCATGGCCTCGGCAGTGAGGGCTTTCAGGGTGCACATGTGACAAAATGTCACACTGCTTTAAACAGCTGACACTGCTGCGGGACAGAGAGATAGATTTTTTTCTTTTGGTGTCATACCTGGCCATGCTCAGGGATTACTCCTGGCTCTGCACTCAGGAATTACTTCTGGCAGTGCTCGGGGGGACCATATGGGATACCAGGGATCAAACCTGGGTCGACCACGTGCAAGGCAAACGCCGTCCCCACTGTGCTATCGCTCTGACCCTGAAAGAGATGGTACATGCAGCTGGCCACAGTCAATCCCCAGCACCCCATAGGGTCCCCTGAGCCCTGCCAGGAGTGGCCCCTGAGCACAGAGCCAGGAGCAAAACCCTGAGCACTGCCAGATGTGGCTCCCCCTCCAAAATACTACTACTACTACTACTACTAATAATAATAATAATAATAAGGAGGAGGAGGAGGAGGAGGAGGGGTGAGTGGAGGTTAAGCTGTGTGGCGGCTTCCTCTGAGTGGAAACACGCTGGGCACTGGGGGACCCTGTGGGTGCTGTCCCTGCCGCCTCACCCCCGCGTGCCCGCAGGTCGGGTGGACGCCGCTGCTGGGAGACTTCCTGCCGCGCTACCAAGCACGCAGCTGGCTGCCTCCATCCTGCAGCACCTGTCCCGGGAGCTGAGCCCCCAAGAACCCGCGGTGTGCCAGCTGCTGAGGAGCAAGGTGGGCTCTCACCGGAGGGGCCCGCCGGGGGGGGACAGCCAGGCTGGGCAGGCATTCCGCACGTCTCTGCTGGACCTGCTGGTCTGCTCCCCGGGCTCCTCTGGGGACACAGGAGGCTGGACAACCTGGCCACTCTGTCCTCGGAGGCAGGGAACAGGAGGCAGCCACACTTTGGGAGAGCTCCAGGGCCCCGGGTCCGAGTCCCGGCCGCCATCCGCACCTTTCCTCCGCGCTGACGTGGGCACAGCACCCTCTCTGGCTCCATGCTGTGGCGACCAAGAGGGTGAAAGTGGGGTAGGGCAGAGTGATGGTTCAGCGAGCAGCTGTTTGCCTTGCATGCGCCGACTCCAGCTCCATTCCCGGGATCCGTATGGTCCCGCCAACACCGCCAGGAGTAAACCCTGAGCATGCCCACGGCGTGCCCCCGGGTGGGGGCATGAAAGTGGGGACTCCTCCAGGCCGGGAAGCAGCAAGGCGCCCCTAAAGGGCCTCACTCACACCTCTGGCCCTGCCCTCCCTGCCTTAGGCCCCACCAACTCCCCGACTCAGACCCGCCCCTCCCTCCTCCGACCACGCCCCTCATCTCGGCGTGACCACGCCCCTCCCCGGACCACGCCCTCATCTCGGAATGACCACGCCCCTCGCAGCCTAGATCCGCCCCTACTCCCATATACCACCGTCGACCCTGTCCCTCACTCAAATTCTGTTCCCGCCCTTTCCTGCCTATGCCACTCTCCTTCCACTCCTGCCCTCTTCTCCCATTTATTTTTTGTTTGTTTGTTTCTTGGGTCACGCCTAGCGATGCTCCAGGATTACTCCTGGCTCTGCACTCAGGAATTCCTCCTGGCGGTGCTCGGGGGACCGTATGGGATGCCGGGGATCGAACCCGGGTCGGCCGTGTGCAAGGCAAACGCCCTCCCCGCTGTGCTATCGCTCTGCCCCCTTCCCCCACTTCTTCCCAGAAGCTGCCCCGAGTGCGGGAGCACCGAGGGACCCTGGCCCAGCTCCGGGGCCGCCCGCTCCAGTGGCACGAGACCTTCTGTGTGCTGCGAGGGGACGGCCGCCTGGAGTGGTTCGGCCAGCGCAGGGTGAGTGCCCGCCGCTCCACACCCAAATCCGCCCGCCTTGAGTTCGGGAATCCTGTTCCCCCACCGTCGCTTTGGTCTTCCTCGGTCATTAGCAGACTGCGCCTGGTGTGCAAACCGAGTTGGGACAGGCCTGGGGATGGGGGCTGAATCCGCTGCCGGGTGTGTGTGCACGTGTGATGTGCATGTGTGGTCGTGTGTGTTCTGTACGTGAACATGTATGTGTGTAGGTGTACATGCAGCGCAGCTGATGACTTCCCCCTGCTTGGACATGGAGTTGAGACCCCGCCCCCTCATGCCATTCATAGGAATACGAGAAGGGGGGGGCCCCGCTGGGCACCGCGGCCCTGACAGGGTACACAGTACTCACCTCCCAGCGCAGTACCTACGCCAGTTGGACGCTGTTTGCCCAGAACCCCCAGGTGAGCTTCTCTGTCTGCTAACCCCGATGGCGGTGTCCCTGAACCTGCGTCCCTGAAATCATCCACCAAGAACCAGCAGCACCTCCCCAGGCATGACACCTCAGCCCCAAAAATGCATCCAAGCATTTCCTAGCAACACCTGGGAGCAGCAGCGTGCCCGGGGAGCCCCCAGCGCTAGTGAAACGGCCTGCCCTTGCCCTAGCCGCAGGGAGGCTCCGTTGCCACCAGAGGGCGCTGCCCAGCAGGGGCCCCGGGAGCCCGAGTTAGCTGACAGTTACTGCAGGGCGGTGAGAAGTTGTTTGCTCTCAGGACACACCCCACAGGACTCGGACCCTTTCCTGGAGATGCCCGGAGCCTTCCCCTGTTCCTTCTTCACCCTTTCCGCCGGCACCTCTGCTTCTCGGCAACCTCAGCGGCTGCACAGCGGCCTGGCGGCTGGCACTGCAGGGGGATCCGGCTTAGAGGCACAGGTAGGCCCTGGGACAGGTTAGGAGCCGTGGGGCTTGGGCTGGGCTGCGTGGCTCTGTCCACAGGGGATCCTGGGCAGTGTGTCCCGAGCTCTGTAGCTGCTCCAGCGCCTGGCGGGAGGCTCTCGGGATTCCTGCTTGAACGCTGGGGAGCTGGCGAAGGGGGTCTGCCTGGGCTGAGGCACCCCCTCCTCAGTCCTGCAGCGGAGTCAGGCGCCTGCAGCTCGGGCATTCTTGGACGCCGTCCGGCAATACAGGCAGCACCGAGGCCACTTTGGCGAAGACGACGCGACCCTGGGCTCTGACGCAGAGGTGAGTAGGTGCGGGGTCTGGGACTCCCAGGGGTGAGTAGATGCAGGGTCTGGGACTCCCAGGATCACTAAGGCCACGCCCGCTATGGCCGCCCCACCCCACAGGTGCTGACCGCGGTGCTGATGCAGGAGCTGCTGCCTGTGCTGCGTGCCCAGACCCTGCCTGGCCTGCGGAGTTCCGGCCGGGCCCGGCCTGGGCCTGGACAGAGGTAGGCACCTGGTGGGTGGCTGAGGGCGCGGAGACACGCTGACGTGCCCGGGCAGTCCCTGGGTGCCCAGCTGGCGCCCTCCTCGGGACTCACACAGGGAGGAGGGGTGGAGGACCGGACGGCTCTGCGATGGCTGCATCCGGCTCCCATCCCGCCCGCCTGGTCCTTCCGGGGCCTTCTGATGAACATGGGCAGCTTCTAGATGCGGTCCACTCTGCCGTGCTCGCGGGCACCTCTGGAGGCCTCCGCGCCTTCCAGCCTGAGAAGGACGAGCTGCTGGCGAATTTGGAGAGAACCCTCCGCCCTGACGTGGACCAGATGCAGCGACTACGGACACGCGTGGCTGGGAGGCTGCAAGGTGAAGTTAGGGACGTGGCCTTCGAGGGCGTGGTCTGCGCACGGAGGGGCGGGGCTGTATATGCGATTGGATGAAGGATCTGAATATTCATAAAGGGCGTGGTCTTGTGGGCGTGGCCTGGTGGGTGTGGCCTGAGCGGGCAAAGGGAGCATCATTTCTACAGTCCGGGTGTGCGGCGGGGGTGGGTGCAGTCTGGGCTGATGGGGCAGATCTCGACACCCGGAAGGGGAACAATGGAGAGGGAGACACGGCTTGGTGCGCGTGGCGGAGTGTGGTGGGGAGAAGGGGCAGATGGGAGTGGCCATGAGACTTGGTCTACCGCCACGATGCCCGTCCCACGGGTGACTTAGGTTTCCCGCACTGGGACTGCGGTTTTCTCATCTGTGCTGGGTAGAAGAGGGTGCTCGGGCTGGTGTACTGAACCCCCCCCGCACCACGTCCCCCAAGGCGCGCACTGGGTGCTGGAGACCCAGGCCTGTGTCTTCCCCTTGAAGGCCAGGTCGGGGCCCCCTGGAGGCCTGTCTGTGCCAGGACGTGGACCCGCAGCTGCCTCACGTCACACAGAAGCTGATAAGCACTGTGAAAGCCGCACTGGGGAGGTGCAGGCCCTCCTAGCCCAGGGAATGGACCGGCTGCACCTGCGCCTGCATGGAAGCCCCTCGGGCAGGCGGCTACGCAAGGAGGTGAGAGCCGTGGGGCCAGGCCGCAGGGCCGTGGGGGGAGCCTCGGAGGAAAAACAGTGTGCATCTTGCTTGCCAACCGCCGGGCTTGATCTAGTCTTTTGACTTATGGTGCCGGCCCCACGCTTATTATGGGGCACAGTTTAATACGTGGGGGGCAAGGCTTTCAGTAATACCCAGCTGGAATCCTTTTCACCTCAGAGATCTCCTTCCCAAAGTCGTCTGACTGCCTGTCCTTCTCTGAGCAGGCCACTCACTGTTTCCCTACTGAATGCCAGTTTAATAGCCAATATGCGCCAGAAAGCCCCAACTCCTTAAGTCTCTGTGCACTCCTGGGTCCCTTGCTATGGCCACAGCTGTCTCGCTTCTGTCCTCACGGTGTGGCTTATCTGCTCTGCCTTTTTAGGAAACAGGGCAGAATTAACTGGGGATCACTCCAGTTCTGCAGCCCAAAGAGGAGGCATCCGATGGGGCATGCACATTTTCCCTCAGTCATTCCAGCACCGCGTTTCCTCATTTTCTTGAGAGGTCTTCCTATTTTATGCCCATCCCAGCCAACCTCACTCTTGTTTCTGGGGACCACCGACGTGAGGTGTGGTCTTTCCCTTGGGGTGGTCATCGAGGGGGCTGTCCATCCTTGCTTTTCCGTATGCTGCTGATGTCCCTCCCCCACTGCCACGAGTGCAGGTTTACTCCTTTGGGGAGATGCCGTGGGACCCCGAGCTGATGCAGAAGTGTTACCGGGAGGCTGAGCAGAATCGGGGCGGCTGGGGAAGCTGGCGGCACCTTTCGGCTTCTCGGGGACTCAGAGCCTGGTGTTCGGGGTCCTGGATCTTGTGCAGCAGGTAAGTGGAGGAAGGAAGAGTGTGAGCTGGAGTCGGTACAAGGGCACTACACCATGGCCTGACCCCCGCCGCCTCCCCGCAGGACACGCAGCAGAGGAGAGGGCGCTGTGCTCAGGGCTCCATGGGTCCCCTGATCGTGGCATGAGGGAGGTGCAGACTGGGGGGACTGACCGCTGGCCAGGGAACTCATCACCGCACCCTCTCCTGCAGCTCATGGCCGATGCCGTGGCCACCTTTCTGCAGCTGGCGGACCAGTGCCTGAGCTCGGCCCTGGACTGTGACCAGGCTGCCGGACAGCTGGAAAAAGTGCGGGGACGTGTGCTGAAGGTGTGTGGGCGGGTGTGTGTGAAGGTGGGGAGCATGGGGCGTGGCCTCTAGAGGTGGGGCCTGGGAGGGCGTGGCCTTGGGCGTGGCCTCATCAGACCAGGTGGGAGGGCGTGGCTGGATGGAGAAAGGGGCTGGCCACGGGAATAAGTTGGGTTGATAGGAGGCGTGGCTTCGTGTGGGTGTGACCGCACACAGATTTGCCCTGGTGGGCCTGGCCATTTGGGGCGTGGCCTTGGGTTTAGCTCTCTGACCCTGGACCTGTCCCTGCAGAAGTTCCAGTCTGACAGTGGCTCAGCGCAGAGGCGCTTCGTCCGCACGTGGCTGCTCAGTATCTTCTTGCCCTTCGTCCTGAGCCGGCTGGAGCCGAGCTGCAGAGCAGTGAGCAAACTGGGGACATACAGGCTGGATTCAGAGAGCACCCCCAAACTCCTCATCTTTCTGTAAAAGACAGTGGAGGGCCGGAGCAGCACAGCGGGAGGGCGTTTGCCTTGCACGTGGCAGACCTGGGTTCGATCCTCGGCATCCCATATGGTCCCCTGAGCACCGCCAGGAGTAATTCCTGAGTGCAGAGCCTGGAGTAACCCCTGAGCATTGCCGGGTGTGACTCAAAAAGCAAAAAAGAAAAAGAAAAGAGAAAGCAAGCAAGCAAGCAAGCAAGCCAAGGGCTCCAGCCACCTCAGTTCCAGGCTTTTTGTGCCTGGTGCCTGGAGCTGGGTTCAGTGCTCTCTGGGCCATCACCCACCCCGTGAATCTCCCAGGACTGTGCCCAGGTGGCATTGAGAGGGGCAGCTGACAAGTGTGGGGGTGGAGGAGGGTCCCAGATTTCAGGGAGGTGCTCCCTGAGATGAAACTCAGGAGCAGCGCACCACACCAGAGCCGTGGAGTGGGGCTGAGAGGCTCCATAGTATGTGCAAAGGCCCGAGGTAGACCTGGTCTGGCGTGTTGGGGCCAGGTCACAGCAGCACTGCTCGGCGCTGGGTCTGGTTGTTGGTGACAAGGGGTGGGAAGGAGGAGGGGGAGTTCCTGGGTCACACAGGGCTTGGGGGCACCTGTGGGAATCTGCTTCACTCTCCAACAGGGTCCTCTAGGCAAAGTCCAGGGGTCCCACCGGGCCCCTTGCCGGCCCTACCCGATGTGTTCGCTGGACTCAATTCCCACACCAGTATGGTACATAAAAGCCGTCTTAAAGACGGGGAAACTGTTCAGGGCCAAACCTGGGGCTGACGGTCCCCAGCACAGTCCCACAGCCTGCTCTGACCCTCCCGCAGGAGCTGCCGAAGTTTGAAGGGGACATCCTGGCTGTGGGCAGCCCGGCCCTGACCATCAACGGGGTCTATGAGGAGTTAGTCCGGGGGGTCCTGCTGCAGAGGATTGACAGAGGTGAGCCCCCACAGCCCCCCCCAGCCCCCCCATGCTGCGAGCTCACCCTGCCCGCCCCCTCTGCCTGTGAACCCAGGCACTGAGCACTGGACCCAACAGGGGCCAGAGCCACAGGGCAGCAGGGGCGGCACTGACCATGCACACAGCCAACCCAGGACCAAACCCTGGAAACAGCTGTGAGCCCCGCCACCAGGCGTGATCCCTGAGCACAGAGCCAGGAGTCACCTCTGAGCACCACCGGAGGACTCCGTCCTCTGCGGGTGGCCTCCCCGACTCCTCTGGGTTCCATCTCATTTCAGAGTTGATAAAGGCCCCGGCAACAGTGACTATGCACTGGAAGCCTCAATGGAGCAGGCGGCAGCAGGTGACACATCGGGGGGCCAGGACGGTGGATTGAATTTGGGGGCCGGGGAGACCCCGGTGGGTGCAGGGGCTAGTCTTGTGCGTCTTGTTTTGTTCCCACCTAGTGGTGGTGGGGGCTGCTCTGACCAGTTGCTTGGGGCTGCCCCGGGATGCCTGGGCCTGGGGCTCCCATGTGCAGAGCCTGGGGCCAATCTGAAGACGTCCCTCCTCCCCTGAGCCCCCCACCCCAGTTTCTGCATGTGGCCATATGCCACGTCCGGTATTGAGGCACGTATTGGCTTCCGGAGACCCTGTGACATTTTGTCTTTCACAGATGACAAAACTGAGACCCCTGGAGAGGCTGGTGAGCAGCTGGAGGCGGGACCCCGGCCCCGCCTGCGCTACCCCCTGCCTGTCCCGGGAACATTCCAGAACTGAAGGCCGTGCTGTGGCCTCCACTCCTGCTCGGCTCGGGAAGCTGCTTCGTGGAATTTCTGGGCCAGAACCTTCACAGCTCAGAGGGGCCGACCCTCACCCAACCCCCTAGCCCCTGCCCCTTTTGTTACTAGACTGCGTGACTGCTAGCATCCTGGGCCTGAGCTTCCGAGGCCAGCCAGAGACCTGCATACTCCTGGCGGGGCTGGGCTCGAACTCAGGTCCGCCAGTGCAGGGCAGCACCATCCCCACTGTCCTGTCTTGTCCCCCCTTGGCTGGTCCACCCAGTAAAGGTTCTTTGTGTCTGGCAGTTCTCTTCGGGAGTAACAAGGCTCGGGGACAGGAGTGGGCAGGGCCGGGCATCTGTGCCCAGGCTGGCAGGTGGGTAAGGGGAGTCTTGGGCCCATTCGCACTCTCCCGGCCCCTGACCCCGGGAACCTCTCTGGGCTCTTGTGGAACCTCGCAAGCCGCTGCAGCGGGAAGTGGCTGCCTGTCCTTGTCGCCAGCTCCAGCAGCTGCTTCCGGAGCTGTTTCCGGAGGGATTTCCCTGGTGCTCTCAGGCTTGTGGCCAGGGCCTGCTTCCTCTCACCCCAGGTGTCCAGCCCTCCCGGGGACATGGGGACTTCCTGTCCAGCACCCTTTGCCCCAGTTCCCCTTTCCAAGACCGTGGGGTGCACGGCCCAGCCTGTCCCACCCCAAATGCTTCTTGCCCAGAAGGAGACGTGGGGAGGGCGTGGCCCCCGGGGAGAAATAGCAGCTGTGATTTGTCATCCCAGAATCGGGCCCTGCCAGCAACTGACACCAGGAGCCTGAGCTCGGCTTTCTCTCTGTCTCTCTGTCTCTGTGTCTCACTGTCTGTCTCTGTCTCTGCCTCTCTCTGCCTCTCACTCTGTCTCTCTCTCTTTTAGACAGACAGTAAATCCACACTCAGCAAAAGGACCAAGGAATTATTTTTTCTTTTTTTTTTCTTTTTGGGTCACACCCGGCCATGCTCAGGGGTTACTCCTGGCTCTGCACTCAGGAATTACTCCTGGCGGTGCTCAGGGGACCATATGGGATGCTGGGGATCGAACCCGGGTCTGCCACATGCAAGGCAAACGCCCTCCCGCTGTGCTATGGCTCTGGCTCCTTCCTTCCTTCCTTCCTTCCTTCCTTCCTTCCTTCCTTCCTTCCTTCCTTCCTTCCTTCCTTCCTTCCTTCCTTCCTCGTCACACCCGGCGATGCTCAGGGGTTACTCCTGGCTCTGCACTAAGGAATTACTCCTGAAGGTGCTCGGGGACCATATGGGATGCCGGGGATAGAACCAGGGTCGGCCACATGCAAGGCAAACGCCCTGCCCATTGTGCTATCACTCTGGCTCTGTCTTTCTTTCTTTCTTTCTTTCTTTCTTTCTTTCTTTCTTTCTTTCTTTCTTTCTTTCTTTCTTTCTTTCTTTCTTTCTTTCTTTCTTTCTTTCTTTCTTTCTTTCTTTCTTTCTTTCTTTCTTTCTTTCTTTCTTTCTTTCTTTCTTTCCTTTCTTTCTTTCTTTCCCTTTCTTCTTTCTTTTTCCTTTCCTTTCCTTTCCCTTTCCCTTTTTGGAACATAGTGATGCCCAGCAGTTACTCCTGGCTCTGCACTCAGGAATCACTCTGGTGGTGTTCAGGGGACCATGCATGATGCCGGGAATCAAGCCTGTGTGCAAGGCAAACACCGTCCGTGCTGTTCTGTCTCTCCAGCTTGACCAAGAGCTTCCTGGAGGTGTGGCTGGGATGGAGCCCAGCGTCCAAGCACAGGTTGTCCTGTCCCTGAGATTGGGATCTCAGTCTCTGCAGGACTGCAGCTTCCCTCAGACGGTGCAGGAGGAGCGAGCAAGGGACAGGAGCATTCCCTGCTTCTGTGTAAGCACAAGGTCCAGGGTGTCACTGGGTTTCTGTTGTTTCTGGCTCGATCTGGCCCTAGGAGATAGCACAGGCTTTGAATGCTGGAGGCCAGAGTTCAGTTCTCCCTGAGCCCTGGGGGTGTGGCCCCAAAGCAAATCAAACACAAAACAATCAGCGCGGTCATGCTCTCACCCCCCCCAGGTGGGGACACCAGGAGTTTCCGGTAACGGTCCCCCATCCCCAACGAATAAACCACATCTGGCCATCGTTAGTGAGACGAACATTTACGATCAACCAGTGTAAGCCATCAGGAGAGCTTTGGTCAGCATCCGGGGGCACTTCTTTTTTTTTTTTTTGGCTTTTTGGGTCACACCCGGCAATGCACAGGGGCTACTCCTGGCTCTGCACTCAGGAATTACTCCTGGCGGTGCTCGGGGGACTATATGGGATGCCGGGGATCGAACCCAGGCCTGCAGAGGCCGGCCGTGCAAGGCAAACGCCCTAGCCGCTGGGCTATCGCTCCGGCCCCCAGGGGCACTTCTAAGGACGCGTTCCTGTGACGCCAGCGCGCAAGGTCTGGGAGACCCCAGAATTAGGTGGGCAGGAGAGGGCTGCGGGCGAGTCCAGGTAGGGGATCATTTCATCCAGATCTGAGGCTTTGCTGCACCCCAAGACATCCATCTAGCTAGGGAAGCAGGATAGAAAACTCCAGGTTAAATGGGGAAACTGGGCTCAGGTCTCTCTGGGGAGGGTCTCAGACAAGGTCCCTTCCCTGCTATCCAGGTGCTCAGGGAGCAAAGCCATGGGCTTATGGCGTATGGACGGTGCCTAGGCTGGAGCTGAAGTCGGGCCGCTCAGGCAGGGTCTGGCCTGAGAACCGGGCTGGGGCGCCTAGTAGGATGACGTCACTCCCCGGGTGTGCCTCTCCCTGTGTCTTTAAGGTCGTTTGGGGGCGGGGCCTGGGCGGGGCCTGGACGCCGATTGGCTGTGGGCCGAGTCCTCCCCTTTAAGGCGCACCGCCCCGGGCGGGGCCCCACGGCGCCTTTAAGGTGCGGTCTCATCCGCCGGCAGAAAAGCGGCTTAAAGGCGACGCGTGGCGCGATGGCGGCGGCCCCACGCGCGTGCGAGCGGCGCGGGCAGCTGCTCCCGGCTCTGTTGCTGCTGCTGCTGCTGCCGCCGCCTCCGGGCAGCCCTCCGGGCGCCGCCGCCTACTTTCGGAGGAGCGCTGGAGCCCCGAGTCGCCGCTGCAGGCGCCGCGCGTGCTCATCGCGCTGCTGGCTCGGAACGCGGCCCACGCGCTGCCAGCCTCGCTCGGGGCCCTGGAGCGGCTGCGGCACCCGCGGGCGCGCACAGCACTGTGGTGAGGCGGCCGGGAGGGAAGGGAGACACGGGTCCGCCCGCCCAGGGCCCGGTTTCCTCGGGTTCCCCAAATAGTGCTCAGAAGGGGGTGTTCGGTCATTGCCAGCCAGCCGGGTCGGTGGTCCCGTGAGGGCTGGGCATACCCCACTCAACCGGGGTTGCTGGGGGGGTCGTCCAGAGCTGCACCGGGATGCTGGGGGAAAGTCCAGGGCTGCTCCGGTGGTGCCTCAGGGCGTCCAGAGCTGCACAGGTGGTGTTGGGGGCATCGGGACTGTGCCCGGTCCCAGAGCGCCTGGCTGCTCAGTATCCAGGGCTCCGTGGTCTGGCCCAAGCTGCCAGGTGGTCTGGCACGGCGCCCGGTCCCGAGGCGTCCAGAGCTGTGCCCTGGGCTGCTCAGAGTATCCAGGGCTGCACAGGTGGTGCTGGGGGCGTCCAGGGCTGTGCCCGGGCATCCTGGGGGCCCCGGGGTGCTTGGCGCCATGCAGTACTGCAGCGGGGAGCCATGCCAGGTGCACCCCGAACCCCGTGTTCTCTCTCCAGCTGCCCGTGTTAGGCAGATCTGAGAGTCAGGCACGTTGGTGGCACCACCTCTGCCTGGGAACGCGCAGTCCGGGTCGCCCCGTCCCGAGCCTGACGGGTGCTGTCTGCGCCCGGATGGGTGCCCCGTTTCCTCACCTAGACCCCGCGGGGTCCTCTCTGCAGGGTCGCCACGGACCACAACTCAGACAATACCACCGCGGTGCTCAGGGGAGTGGCTGGTGGCCGTGAAGAGTCTGTACCACTCCGTGGAGTGGCGGCCGGCCGAGGAGCCCCAGTGAGTACCGGGCACCCGGGACTCTGCTCACCTAACGGTCCCGGCATCGCCCTCAAGCTGTGACCTTCTGCCCCTGCGCTCTGGCCCGCCTGCCCTCCGGAGCCCCTCACTGACCAGTCCCGACAGCTTGGGGCCACCGCTCTGCTCCCAGCACCCCCACTTCCCGCTTCCCAAGCTGCCGGGCCTGGCCCCACCCCTGCCGCTGCTCTCCTTAGGTCCTACCCCGACGAGGAAGGCCCCAAGCACTGGTCAGACTCACGCTACGAGCATGTGATGAAGCTACGCCAGGCGGCGCTGAAGGCGGCGCGGGACATGTGGGCCGACTACATTCTGGTGAGGGTGTGGGGGGGGGGCGTGGGGCGGCGTGGACACCATCGCTTTCTCGGGAAACTGAGGCCTTTTCTGAACTGCAGGACCCACAGGTGTTTCTGTGTTGGGGTCAGGCTGAGCTCCTGTTGCCTGTTCCCACTTCCTCCTGGACCCTTGGTTGCAGGGGACTGGGGGTCTGGGGGGCCTGTTTCTTTTGGGGGGCACACGCTGACACTCGGGGGCTCCGGGGACCCATTAGGGTACCAGATGGAACCTGGTCGTCTCTGCACGGCCAGCAGTGCTGCAGCTACAGACCGTGACCCGGTTTTAGCTCATCATAGCTAAAGTCTGGAACTTTCACGTATGGCTTTGGTGGCACTATTGGACTCGTGACCAGGGAGTCTCTGCGGAGCAGGGGATGGACGAGAAGGCAGGGCTGGGGGCGTCCCTGTGTAGGATCTGAGAGCTGAGCCACCGGGGCAAGGAGATGGGGGTGTATGCAGGTCAGCTCTGTCCTGGGCTGGGGACACGCTGGTCAGCTCTGTCCTGGGCTGGGGACACGCTGGTCAGCTCTGTCCTGGGCTGGGGGACACGCGGGTCAGCTCTGTCCTGCGCTGGGGGACATGCGGGTCAGCTCTGTCCTGGGCTGGGGGACATATGGTCAGCTCTGTCCAGGGCTGGGAACACGGTCAGCTCTGTCCTGGGCTGGGGACGCGGGTCAGCCTCTGTCCTGGGCTGGGGACGCAGGTCAGCTCTGTCCTGGGCTGTGGGACACGCGGGTCAGCTCTGTCCTGGGCTGGGGACACGCGGCACTCTGTCCTGGATGGGGACAGCGTCAGCCTTCCGGGCTGGGACACGCGGCACCGTCTGGGCTGGGGACAGCGTCCTTCTGGGCTGGGGACACGGGTCAGCTCTGTCCTGGGCTGGGGCATGGCTTTTGCCAGAGCCCCTTGGCCATACCTGAGCCCATGTGGGCAGGGGGGCCTCTGAAGGGGATAATGAGGCCCTGAGGTCCGGCTGCATGTCCCGCCCCTGTCGCCTGTGGGTTTCAGACTGCGCTGGAGGGGCTGTGCTCTCCAGGCTGCGCTGAGAGGGGCTATGTTCTTCCAGCTGCGCTGAGAGGGGTCGTGCTCTCCAGGCTGCGCTGGGAGGGGGCTGTGCTCTCCAGGCTGCGCTGAGAGGGCCCTTTCATCTCTGCAGGCGCAGCAGCGGATGGTGCTTGTAGGCTGCCGGGGACCAGGCGCGGGGAGGAAAGCCTGACCCTGTCCCATGCCCTCCCGGGATCGGGCTGACTGTTGTGGTTTTTCCCTGAGGAGCAATTTGCCGAGGGCACTCCAGGGCACGTGGGCAGCCGCCACCACTGGCCCCTGGTCCTGCCCAGTTGCAGGAGGGGCGGATTGTGTTTGTGGACCAGCTCATGCACATCTCTGGGCGTCTCATTGGCGCGGGTGGCAGCGTGGGCCTGGCCCCAGCCTCTGCCGTGGACTTGCTCATGTTTCCTTTTGCTGCCGGGACAGGTGCCACGCGTGACCTATGCCACGTGACGCCACCATCGTGTCTTACAGTTTGTGGATGCAGACAACCTACTGCTCAATCCTGACACACTGACCCTGCTCATGGCCGAGAACAAGACGGTGGTGGCGCCCATGCTGGATTCCCGCGCAGCCTACTCCAACTTCTGGTGTGGCATGACCTCCCAGGTGAGGGCGCTGCAGGATCGGGGGAGGGTTCCCCCGCCGTGTCCTCTCTCAGCCCGCAGCCCCTCAGCTCCGGGACCGAGGCTGGAGGAGACGCACACATAGGGCCCAGGTCTTGCTTCTGCTCACAGAGTAAGGAAGCAGTGTTTTAGGAGGGACTTCAGGCAGGGGTTCGATCCAGGTGCTACAACCTTTTCTGTTTGTTTGCTTTTTTTTTTTTTTGCTTTTTTGGGTCACACCCGCGATGCTCAGGGGTTACTCCTGGCTCTGCACTCAGGAATTACTCCTGGCGGTGCTCG
>JAJIBD010008055.1:0-55375 GCA_021461705.1 Cryptotis parvus
GCAAAAAAAATGTATCAATGACTGAAACCCAATCATGAACATCTTTGTAACTGTGTATCTCATGGGAGTATATAAAAAATTGAAATAAAAAAATGTATCAGTAACAATCCAAATTGAGTTTCACAGATATATTTTTCTGACCATTTATTTGCCATTTCTTGAAGTTGGAGCAAGCAATATAAATTAAATTTTGTCATATGACTAAGGGTAGATTGGGGTTGGGAGAAACTGGGGACATTGGCGGAGGGAAGGTCACACTTGTGTTGGAACACTAAATGAATGAAACAACTGCATTATGAGCAATTTTGTGAATCATGGTATTTTAATAAAAATGAAGATATATTAAATATATAGATTCAGAGCCTATTAAATAAAGTGATACAAGATTGAAAATCTATAATAGTTGTTTGAAATTGAGGAGAGGTGCAGGGGGGGCGCCCTTTCTCTGACCAGACCACCTCCTACCCCTGAGTCCTTTCCTGGCATCCCTTCCGAAACAGTTCAATAACATTTTGACCCTAATCTCTGCCTGACCTGATACTATACTCCTGTCTTGAACCCTAATCCCAGAGGACCTGGGCTATAAGGAATTCGACTGTGAAGCCTTTAACATACTCCATGCACTCTGAGCCAATGTCACTGCAAGGTCATATGACTTATTTCCTTTTTATTTCTTTTTTAGATTAGCACTGGTGATGTAAGCATTCTCAGAGGCCAGATTTAACATGCTTCTCTATCTCCGCAGAGCCAGCAGCAGGCAGATGCAGGCAGAGGAGATGTGCATTTGAAACAGTCCACTTTAATTGGAGTATGGAAGTGAGTACATCCCCAACGACTGAGACAGATCAAATCTATGCAGGGTATGGACAGCCTTACTTAAAATCATAGGACTGACCCAAAGCTCTTTCATAGAGCACAGCATTTCCAAGCATTATCCCCTCCTCACAACAGCTTTGCTCCAGGGTCATGGGACTAACTAATGAGAAGGGAGCAGATGGACCCAGAGTGGGCTAAGATAGTTAATGGAAGAAGTCAGGAGAGGAGGCGGGGGCAGGGGGCACAGCTGGAGCCCCCAAACAAGGACCTGGGAGGTACTGCTCTGGGGTTGGATTCAGGCTGTATATTCATCTGTAAATAGGTCACATATTTATAAACACGACATGGGGAGGTGGGGAAAATTCATTCAGATATTGCTGACAGTATCTATACTCACTGTAAAGATGGATAGAAAAATGCTCCAGTAAGAGCCTGATTGCTCCCATGATGTGAGTTCTCAAAAAATGCCGCTCTTCTTCCCAAAGGCCCAGTCACTCTCCACACCCTCCAACAGAGAAATGGTCCAGCTCCACACTTGAAACTTCATCAAGCTGCCAAGCCACCAAATCATTCCAGTTTCATAGCTCTTGGGGTGTGTGGCCACATATGCAGCTGCATGACACCTCCAAATTTCTTAGTATTGACAAACCAGTAGGAGCACAGTAAATTTGATGGGAAAGTTGTGTAGAAGACCACTGAACTCAGTGAGCAAAAACAATAACACAGAAGGCTCAACTAGCACCAGCCAGCCCAATAAATGAAATATAACTATCACAATGAAATTTTATTGATCTATTCTTTGATAATTTAATTTTTCTTTTTATTATAACAAGTAACGTGAAGAAATTTTGTTTGCACCTGCTAAGTGGTCATGCTTGGATAGTGGGCAGGAAATTGGGGACATTGATGGAAGGAAGGTTACACTGATGGTAGGATTGGTGTTGGAACACTGAATGCCTGAAACAACTGCATTATGAACAACTTTGTTGTTGTGGTGTTAGAGTTAATTTTTTTAAAGTGTGACTTAGTGCTCATTGCAGAAGTAGTCCCTAGCTCTTTGAAAAATACAGCTTTTTGGTGAACTTTTCCTGGAAGAGTATAGTATTAGTGCCCAAGTAAGTCCAGCCAAAGTCTTTTTTCCTTCCTGTTTGGGGGAGGGGTATGCCCCAGAGTAGATTGACTATTCCCATCTCTGAGCTCAAGGGTATCTCTCTTGCTAAAAATCATGTAATCAACCTATAAAACTATTTTCTCTGACCCTTGAAAAGTGTCTTTAAACACAAACACAAATCTAAGATTCCTTCCTCCATGTGAGAGAGAAAGGATCCAAGCGACAAGTCAAAATGCAAGGGACCATCTAGAAGGAAACAGTTTGTGAATTTCATGGAGGATCCTACAAGAGCCAGTTTGGCTGTGAGCCCTGACAAAAACCTTCACTATAGCCCGACTGAAGGGGAAGGACACAAGAGAGTGTCCTGCTCAAATTACTGCCGGATCAAACTAGCTACTTTTGCAGAAAGAAAGAAACCTTCCACCCCTCCTTGTCTTCAGGGAGAAAGGCTTACACTCATTCCTGATTGACAACCCCCAAATTAGGTAAGAATAAAATTACTCAAGAAAGTAAACTAGTAAATACAGTATTTACTAAAATGTATTTACTAAAATTTACTAAAAATCCACAGTAAGAAAGGGAAGTGAGTTGTGGGGAGGGGAGAGAAAGGAGGAGATAAAGAACCTGCCTTGAAGGCAGGATTGGGAATTGGGGGAGGAAGTGTCACATTGGTGGTGGAAGATGGGCATGGGTGGAGGGATGGGTGCTGGAACTGTGTGACTGAATCTCAAACATGAACATCTTGTAATTTTATATCTCTCGGTGGTACAATAAAATATTTAAAAAAAAAAAAGAAAGTAAACTAAAAAAAAAAAAAAGAAAAGTAAACTAAGCGTTAAGTTTGCAAAACATTCCTAGCCTTTCAGAAAAACAAACCTCATTCCTCTGAAAAGGAGGAATACGTCCCAAGGTCAGTCTCACGTCATAGAAGCCAGATGACTTGACTACTGCAGACACCAACATTGTCCCTGTTTCTCTATGAAAATGGGTATGGAAATGTACTTTTTGAAGTCTCATGAAGACCAATAGCCTGGGAGTGGAGGGGATATACAGCTCATGGTAAAGTGCCTGTCTTGTATGTGTGAGATCCTGGGTTTGATCCCTGGCACTGAACAAGAACCACTGAT
Organism: Cryptotis parvus; assembly: GCA_021461705.1. Taxonomy (NCBI): domain Eukaryota; kingdom Metazoa; phylum Chordata; class Mammalia; order Eulipotyphla; family Soricidae; genus Cryptotis; species Cryptotis parvus. Next base: position 3,055 of record JAJIBD010008055.1, read on the forward strand.
CTTGGCGACCAGGGGATAGTAGTTGATAGAGACCCTGCCTTGAAGGAGTGCAGCAGCCAACTTGATCTCGGCACACTCTGTGTGACTCCGTGCCTGTAATTTCTGGCACTCTTCAAAGATTGTGAGTGTGAGTAGCACAGCAAAATGCAACAAAAGGAACAAGATGGCAAACATAAAAGCGTAATGGTTTTAGTTTCTAAAGCACTTCTGTCCAACCCAGTCTGAGAGACTTTGGGCCATTTCTAGCACTAGTTGGCTTACAGTTGGCGGAAGTTCGGTATCAGTCTCTGGCACCCAGATGGAGAGCATTTATGTAAACTGGACCACCTCAGAAAAACATTTGCCTCCATAGTAAGGGCAATGTCTCAAAAGACAAGAAGTCCAGGTCTAACACGACAGTGCCTCGCTCTCAAACTCTACCTCTATTCAAACATTCTATTCGAGAGTAGGGCAAACTGAAGGAATCTCATCTCTTTGAAAAGAAACCATGATTTATTATAATGGTTAGGCTTTAATACCTCTTTCTGAATCTGTCATTATACAGTGGCATGAACAGAGAGCCTGCAAAATAAACACTTTCTCCAAGCTGTTATAAGGTACAAGCAGCGTGTTTGCATACCAAGTGCAGACTAAGTAATGCACAGTATTTAAAAAAGGTGAAAATGACAACATTTTTCTAAACAGAGACCATGTCCCAGTAGCAGACCATTTATTCACTGCTTACACTGTAGTGATGGAACATTGACACTGAGCCAGAATGACTTCATTTGGCAGCCGAGTGTGATGATGGAGTGAAAGCAGGGTAATGTGGTGTGAAGAGATATGTGTGTGCCTATTGGGGATTATTCTCCAGGAGGAGCCAAAGGGCTGCATGGCAGGAGGAGCTGGTTCTTGTGGGGTCTGTGGGTTGGATGGAGCATAAGTCTCAGACCCCAAAGGTGAAGCTGTTCTGTACGCTGTAGTCAGCCAGAGGGAAGGAGGGAGCTAGGAGTGGATGTTAGGAGCAACAGCCAGAGCAGTGCAGGTTTGGGAATCAGGGTGGGGGGGTGAGGCTGGGGATGACACAAGGTGTCAGCTAGAGCTTGACTTGATTGACTTGGTAGGACTGACACACAGTTGAGCCAGAAATGACAGGAAGACACATTAATTTTGTCTTTGGATTTATTTCTTTTCTTTTTTCTTTATTTCTCTTTCTCTTTTGTTTTGTTTCTTTTCTCTTTCTCTTTTTCTTTTTTAGGGCCAAACCTTGAGGTGCTCAGGGCGTACTCTTGGCTCTGTGCTCAGGGATCACTCTTGAAAGGCTCAGGGGACCATCGGGTGCTGGCGATCGAACCCGAGTGAGCCGCATGCAAGCCAAGTGCCCTGCCTTCTGTAGTATCACTCTGGCCCATTTCTGGATTTCTTCCCCTTCACAGAGAGAGCATTGTGATTTTATAACTGCTGCTATTTAAAGGGAGTAGAGTCACTTGACTTCCAAAGTGAGGGTTTCATAGATGGCCTAGGACTTCACAGAGAATCTCCCATCCCTTTTAGATTTGGGGAATCAAGATTTTCCAAGCTAATGGGAAATCAAATGTTTCCTTAGGAAACCTACGAAAGCGTGACAGCATCCCTTAGAGGGGAAAGAGAAGAAGGAGGAATTCTGCTTTCATCTCTAAGTCCAGATAGAATTACAAGTTGGGTGAGCTCAGGGCTTGGAGTGATTAAAGATTCAGGATGGGGAGACGGCGAGTCAATAAAATAGAAGGACAACTTCTTAGCCTCAAAGAGCTTAAGAGGAAACTGCAGACTAATCACTTTCTTCCGCTTAGCTGCCCTTTGCCAGGCTGCCTCCACCCATGTCCCAGAGCAGAGGGCACACAGCCACCATGGCTTCTGTTTCCAGTGGGAAACCTCGCAGCCGACGCTATGTCTCCCATGACACGCCCTCGCCTTCCTCCTGTAGACTCCTCTGACAGAACCTTTTCCTCTGCACATCTCAGCTCTGAGTTTCCTCAAGATCAGCTCTCTAGAAGGGCTAAAATACTGGGAGTTACCACGTGGGAAGGAAACCACTCTTTTGCATCTGGAAAGAGATCTTGCAGCACAATCAAACACCATCACTGCTCAGAAACACACAGATGCTTTGCTCAGGAAGTCCAGGGCGGTGAGGATGCTGGGGCAGGTGGGGTAAGTGTGCAGAGACCAGCGAGAGGAGCCTCCTCTGCCAGGAGAATTTCCTCTCCAGACAATCAGAGCAGCTGCAGGAACCCACAGGACAGCAGGACAGAAATAACCATCCCCTCTTGGGGCAGGGGGAACCAGCTGCCCTTTCAGTTCTCCAAATGTCTTAAGAACGCAACTTTTTTCAAAACAGTTTGGATCCGCTGAAACCTGAAACATACTGTGCCCCACATTCTTCCACTGACTTGTTAAGCTCTCGTGCGTTCAGGAGGATTCTTGCTGCAGATGTTTCCGATTCGTTTATATGAACTTATCACAATGATATTTGGAAGCGTTCTATGAGGTTCAAGAGTCTTACAGACCTGGGGTTCCTGCATTCTATTCTGGGAGTTCCAACCCCATCCTGATGTGCATGCTCAGAAGTCAGGCTGTAGCTATGTTGTCATCCTCCCCGGGCTCCCTTGGCTCCATGAACATCCATCCCTCATTCTCTTGCCCAAAAACATATTCTGAAACTTTGAAAGGGCCAATCAAAATGCCAGAATGTTATGCTGGCACATAGAGGGCTTTCTCCTTGGTATTCTTTCATGGAAAAATATAAATTCAAAGCAAAAATTTGGGCCAGAGAGGTACAGAGTTGAGGAGTTATGGTACTTGTCTTGTTTTTAGTTCAGTGCCCAGCACCGCTTGGTCCCCAAGCATCACCAACAGTGACCCCTGAGCGCAGGCCACAGAATAGTCCAAGGGGTACTCAGGGAGTCATCCAGTGCTCAGGATGGAGAGAATCTGGCCGCTGGCATGCGCTCCAGCCCTCTGACCTACCTCTCCCACCCCGATTTTCTTTTTTTCCTATGTACCTAACCTCCCTGGAGCATTGTCACCATGTGGATGAGGGCTCAGAGGTTTGGCAGAGTTGGAAACAGATGGAAAGGGGGTACACACTTTACAGGGGCTGTTTATTCCTCCATACTCCTCCCAAGTCTCATTTGTATGAAAAATTCTTGACAAGTTCCGTCCATTTTCAACTTTCAACGTGTTTTCAAACTCATTCTCTCTAAAAGGCTATCTCGGAGGAAACTGAAAGCTACTGATCCCAAAATAAACCTAGGAAAGCTTTGAAATTATGTGTGTACACACTAAAGAGAACATTGAGAAGAAAGAAGCCACCCTGGGTCAGAACAATGGTCTCCCTCCCACTCTGTCCCTGGCCCGCTGATGTATTTGTATCTCACAAAGGTAGTTTAGCAGTTGTTTGTTTTTGGTTTTACTTTCAATTATTTTGGATTTGACGTTTGGGGCTTTAAAAATATTGTTTGTTTCATTTTAATTATCTCATTGTCACATTTTTCTTTTAACACATTTCATGTGAGAATACTTGGGAGTTCAAAAACTATGATAACAAAGTAAAAATGAGCCCAGAGTGAAAACCCTGCCCTCAGATGGAGCCTGGCTGAAAATCCCCTGCTAGCCTTTTTCCTATGCCTAAATGTGTATACTTGAATAAGGTTAACATTCTGCTGATGCTGAAACTATGAGATATTACTTATAACATCCTGAGCCCTTCCCTGTGTATGAGTGACTTGGGGCAGGCTGCAGCAATTTTTTAGTTCCCCCTGCTCACAGCAGATTCAGCAGAGAGACCAAGACAGCAAACACCACCATGTTGGTCCCAGACATAAGCAGTTTCCCAATTCAGAATCACACATTTCCAGAGTCCCCTGCCCACTTCTGCTGGTGCCCCTGGGCCCCAGCATGGTCTCGCTCTCCCTCCTTCTTTCCTGAACTGGGCCAAACAAGTGTTCACATGAACACCATCCACGGGGGGTATTTTTGAGTCTTAATGCTATTTGCTGGTTTTGTTTTCCCAAGTATCTAAGGTCTCTGAGCCAGACTTTTTTTAAAAAATTTTTTCAGTCTTGGAGATATAATCCCAGGCTTCCTCATGCTTACAGCTCCAAGCACTCTGATGAAGAAATAAAGAAGGACCCAGGAAGGAACATGGCCCCTTACAGTGACTAGGCTGAGAAACAGGGTCTTAATCTGACTGGCAGCAGAGAGAGGCAGCTGTCTGTGGTCTGGCATCTGAGGGGTCTAGAGGAATGTAAGCAGTTGGGGCAGTTCCGGTTGAGAGAAGGATGTAACGGAACCCGAATAGACTGTGGCCAGGGGCCAGAGCCAGATCTCCGGGTAACTCTTGGCTAATCTGAACTTAGCTCACCTGGGCAGTGGGCAAGCCCAAGGTGGGACTTGCTGCTGCTTACAGTGCTATGCCTTCACCTGTGCAGAGAGCGTGGTGTTCTGACCTGTGCAGTGGGCGTGACCTCACCTGTGCAGAGAGCGTGGTGTTCTGACCTGTGCAGTGGGCGTGACCTCACCTGTGCAGAGGGCGTGTCCTGACCTGTGCAGTGGGCGTGACCTCATCTGTGCAGAGGGTGTGTCCTGACCTGTGCAGTGGGTGTGACCTCACCTGTGCAGAGGGCGTGTCCTGACCTGTGCAGTGGGTGTGACCTCATCTGTGCAGAGGGCGTGTCCTGACCTGTGCAGTGGGCGTGACCTCACCTGTGCAGAGGGCGTGTCCTGACCTGTGCAGTGGGTGTGACCTCACCTGTGCAGAGGGCGTGTCCTGACCTGTGCAGTGGGCGTGACCTCACCTGTGCAGAGAGCGTGTCCTGACCTGTGCAGTGGGTATGACCTCACCTGTGCAGAGAGCGTGTCCTGACCTATGCAGTGGGTGTGACCTCACCTGTGCAGAGAGCGTGGTGTTCTGACCTGTGCAGTGGGCGTGACCTCACCTGTGCAGAGAGCGTGTCCTGACCTGTGCAGTGGGTGTGACCTCACCTGTGCAGAGGGCGTGTCCCAGGTGTGTCCCTCACCTGGATGTGTCTTTGTCTATGCAGTAGCTTAATACCAGCTCCACTGTAGAGGTATTTGCAGATGAAATGAAGCCCCTTATTAACCACATCACACCACACCAGACCCACAGCATGTGGTCAGAACAACAGCAGTTGTATTGATTTTGCTAACCATAAAAAGAATAAGAAAATGGCAGGATAGTCAAGTTAGGAAGGAAGACAAGAAATATTCAAATATTATTTATTCAATGAATGTGTATTTTTTTGTTTTGTTTTGCCCACACCCAGTGGTGCTCAGGGTTTACTTCTGGTTCTGTGCTCAGGGATCACCCCTGGCAGGGATCAGAGGACCATCTGGAGTGCTGGGTCAGCCGTATGTAAGGCAGGCACATGGCCCACTCTCTACCTCTCTGGCCCCAAACATATTTTTTGAATAAAACTAGTCTAGAGCCAGGGAAGTGGTTTTTTTGGTCTGGTTGTTGCTTTTGCATGTGAGGTCCTGTGTTCAAGCTCCAGCACCACAAAAGAGAAGAAACACAACCAAAAGTCATCAACGAAGCCAAGGCATTCATCAGAAAGGAGGAAAGTAACCAGAGTGACCGGAACAAGGGGAAGGGAAGAGGCCATCTGCTGAAAGGAAGAGCAGGAGGAGAGAGTATGGAAGAGGTTGGGTGCCCAAGTACCTGCTTTGTCCCTGGCACATAGTGGAAGTCACAGGTGGCAATACTGTGCGAGAGAAGTCCCGAGGTCTCAACAAGAATGTTGGAGTTGACATATGGGTACGAGGGACCCAGCCCAAACCAAAATGCTTCAGACCAGGAGGAAAAGCCCAATTTCCCAGAGTCTCCATAGGCTATCAGGGCAGATGAGGAAAGCTTGGTTCTTGATTTTGGCCCTGGCTTGGCCATGTGGGATCTGACGATACAGTTATTTAACAAGAAACCACAGGAACAAAAACAGTCTGATGAAACCCAGAGAAAGTCGGTTCTTCCCTGGAGGGAAACCAAATGCCACAGGCCTTGCACCCACAGTGCCTGGCTTATACAGGAGGGTCCAGTTCCTCAGCTGCCTAGTGCCAGCATCTTCACACACCTCCTCCACATACAGGCCTGCAGTGCCTGGACCCAGCGGTAAAGACGCAAAGAGAACCCGGAGTCTGGCTCTCACCCAGTGTCCATGCAGCACACATTCCATTCTATCGGGTGCCATGTGATCAGAACCTGACAGCCAGAGATGGCTCGAGAGAAATGGGAGTTTTCAGGCTTCATAAAGAAGGGAACCCAACCAAGTGCAAACACCTGCCATACCTCAGCCTCCTGAATCCAGGAGAGCAGATCAGGGAGTGTGTGGACTTAAAGGCCGGGGAAGGAGGAAGCTTTGGAGCGTTCCATGCCAGATTTCAGAATGATAGACACAAGTCCAGAATGTACAGATTTCCCACTGTACACAAGCTTCCTGCCCTGCTGTCTACAGTTCACCAGATACTTGTGAGGCAAGTCCCAGCTAAATCTCAAGCTTGGACAGGGGAGATTGAAGAGGGAGCTGCTCAGGTTGAGACCTATGGCTGTCCTCTCCTCTGTCCTAACTGCCCTCCTGCCCCCACTGTGGCAAGTTTCCAACTGTGGATGCTTGGAACTGGAGGAGTTGGAAATGATCATTCTGGATAAGAACTGAGTGCTGGGGCCGGGCGATAGCCCAGCGGGTAGGGCGTTTGCCTTGCACGCCGGTTGGCCTGTGCCGGCCTGGGTTCGATCCTCGGCATCCCATATGGTTCCCGAGCACCGCCAGGAGAAATTCCTGAGCAAAGAGCCAGGAGTAACCCCTGAGCATCGCCGGGTGTGACCAAAAAGCAAAAAAAAAAAAAAAAGAACTGAGTGCTGAAAGGAGTAGTGGGGAGAGGAGGAAGAGAGAGCAAGAGAGAGAGCAAGAGAGAGCTAGAGAAAGAGAGAGAGAGAGGAGAGAGAGAGGAGGCAAAGTACCTGCCATTGAGGCAGGTTGATGTAGGGTTTGGTGGGAGGGAAATTGGGGACATTGGTAGTGGGACATGTGCACTAGTGAAGAGATGGGTGTTGGAACATTGTATGACTGAAACCCAAGCATAAATAACTTTGTAATTGTGTATCTCAAAAAATATATGTCAGAAAAAAGAAGACAAAATACAAATGTGGGGAGTTACTACTTATAGCATAAAAATAGGTTGTTCATTTAAAAAAGTCACTCAAGCATCTTCTGTGCCTGTGTGTTTTGGAGTGTGGCCCCCATGCCAGCAGCCAGGAAACATGAGACTCAGAATTTCAGGCCCCAGGACTTGCAGTCACTGCTTACCCCCAGTTCCCCATGCAAAGCAAAGGGAAAGTTCCAGAAGCACTCACCACCTATTGAGAAAAGACACAAAATTATCTGAATTTTGGAGCTTTTCCCTGTTCTTTCTGAGCCTTAAATAAGGGGAATTACATGGTATGTGAACTATAGCTTGATAAAGCTTTTAAGAATCCAATAAAAGTACTTAGGAGCCTTGGAAACACTAGACTGAAAACCTCTGATTTCTGACTGTTGCAGATGATTTCTGACTGTTGACAGATGTTGCAGACAGCATCTGTCAAACCATTAGCTCCAAGCAGATGGTGGTATCACAGGCAGGAGGTCAAAGGCGCATGTTGGGGCAGCATTTTTCAACACAAAAAGCAACAGAAACAAGAAAGCATGGAAACAACCATTGACTCTTAGAATAGATTCAGAGTTCTGGAAACAACCTAAATGCCCGAGAACAGAGGACTGGCTAAAGAAACTGTGGTTCATCTACACTATGGAATACTATGCGGCTGTCAGAAAAGATGAAATTATGAAATTTACCTGCAAATGGATGGGCATGGAGACTACATGCTGAGTGAAATTAGTCAGGAGGAAAAGGACAGATATAGAATGACTGCATTCATTAATACGACATAAATAGATACCAGTGTTTTACTAAATGTGGGAAATGGTAATGGCAGATTAAAACTCACCATTGAATATACACAAAGAGACTTAAGTGATAAACTCTAAATACCTGCAGGGCTAGCCACAATGTATAAAATAAGAGGGAGAGAGATGCAGAGACAGAGAGAGAGACAGAGAGAGAAAGAGAGGAAACTGGGGTACCTGCTATTAAGGCAGCATGGGGGTGGGCAGGAGGGGGTGGGGTACATTGGTGATGGAAATGGGGCACTGGTGGAGGGATGGGTGCTGGTATACTGTATTACCAAGAACCAATTATGATCACCTTTGTAATTGTATGTTTCACTGTGGTATAATAAAAAATTAAAAAAAAAGAATAGATTCAGAGTTGCCTGAGACCCGGGTCACCAGGGCCATAGTGTAGACCCTGTGCTAGACTATCATTCCTTATGACTCCTTTATGGCAGTAACAAGAATTTAATCCAGGCACTAGCACACACAGACACACACAGTCACACAAACACACACACAGACACACACAGACATACAAACAAACACAGAAACACACATACAGACAAACACACAGAGACACACACATGCCTGGTGCTTTATCCCCACATCACAAGCCAGGAGTCTGACTTAGATGCCCCACACTGACCTCCTACAATCAGTCTTGTCCTTCCTTACAGAGGGAGGGAAGACTCCTAGGCTTCTAGATCATTCTCCTGGTACCAACAACAGTACCTATGTCAGGAGTCCGGGCTGCTTTGCTTCCATGTCTGTTCTCTGTGGTATAGATGAGAATATGGCACACAATTCCCAGAGCTCAGGTGCTGAATCAGAACAGAGGTACCCGAGAAGATCCTGGGGTGTTCCCACTGAGGGACAGTCTGGCTCTCAATGACCATCTTCCAGTGCATGATTATGGGGAGTCTGAAAAACTCTAAATTGGAACCCAACTTTCCAGGTCACATGAAAGTCTTCAGGGTGGGAGATGAACATACATCACATTCGTGATACATCAGCTAAATAAAAGTATCTTTACCTACAGGTATGTTATAATGTATGCTTGTTCTAAAGTCCTGTGATTTTATTCGTCTATTTGTTTTTAATCATTTATTTATTTATTTATGGGTTTGGAGACTCATCTAGAAGTGCTCAGGGATCACTTCCGGCCATGGTCAGGGGCCATATGGGGTATCAGGAATTGGTCCCAGTAAACATAAGGCAAGAGCTTTCCCTACTCTATGATCCCGCAGGCCTTAATCATGTACTTTTAGAGGTTACTTTCTTCCCTTCTAAATTTTCTGAAACCATGAGTATTTTTTGGTCTTCTCCTCCAGCATATTGTATTTTATGGGTGAATATTAATTATTCATTAAAGGCCATCTTGTCTTTTCATAACTTCATACATAATAAATGCCAAAGATTTATTTTTGTTCCAAAATACCACACTAAGTTTTTGCATATAGATCAAATTTTAGGATAAAGAAGTATCTTATATATATGTTTGCCTTCACGTGTGCCTCATATTTCCAAAACATGATCATTTAAAAGAGTGGGAGGGAGTAAGAAATGAAGAATAATAAAGCAAAATCCCATTTATTGACATTCATATGTTTTTGGGGGTAAGGGTGGTTGGGGTGACAACCGGCAGTGCTCAGGGGTTACTCCTGGCTCTGAGCTCAGGGATCACTCCTAGCGGTGCTCAAGGGACCATAAGGGGCTGGGTACCAAACCCAGGTCAGCTATATGCAAGTACCTTTACACTGCTACTTTCTCTGCGGCCCTGCCATTAATAAGTTTTAAGGTCCTAAGCTACTTCAGAAGGACAAGAGAATCCATTGTCCCTAGAAGAAAATGCATCGTGTGTGTGTGTGTGTGTGTGTGTGTGTGTGTGTGTGTGTGTGGGGGGGGAGACTTTTTATTTTAAAGAACAGAAACTGTTTAAGTGACACTCAGGGAAGGGAAAAGAATTTAAGGGCATTTAGCCACGAACATTTAAAGAGCTATGTCTTTTTTTTATTCTTCTTAACTAATTGGTGACAGAATCCCAGAAGGGGTGATTCTGTTCTTGTCGTCACATGCAACCCACAATTGGAGCAGGACAAGCGACCTTACTTTTGTACCCTCTCAAAATCTTCTGCTTTGGGAATTATTTTTATTCCTTGTGAGTTGTAAAGCCGAGACCAAGCTCACAACTTTCCTTTGCTCACCCCCAGGGGTTGCAGAGATGCGGCCCCTTGCTCAAGGCCAGCCGGGCTGACTCCCGCTCAGCTCTATTTCCAAAACAAACCCCCTAACCCCTCTGCCGTTCCGTCATCTGGATTCCTTGTGGAAACTCTCCAGTCTTTTCTTTGTAGTGAGGATTAAGTTTAAATACAACAATTTGTATAGCATATGCTTCAAAATTTCAATCATTTTGGAAACTGGGGAGGCAGGGAAGTTGGGGGGAAATGATCTCAGATAAGACCGAATTTGTGAGCTGCCTTACAGCTGTGCTGTCCAATGTGGTAGACATATGTGATTTAAATTGAAATTTAATTAGAGCAAAAAAATTCAGTTACTTGGTTGCACTAGTGACATTTCAAGTGTCCAACAACCACATGTCACTAATGGCTACTCTTTAGGGTGGCACAAAAAATAGACTATCTCCATCCCCATGGACATTTCTACTGAGTAAACTAAATTGGAATAAGCCACTATTCATTCTCTAATGCATCAGCTCCTTGGCCCACTCTCTTGCCACTACTATATCTTCTTGTTTTTTGTTTGTTTTTTATGGGCTATACCCAGTGGTGCTCAGGGCTTACTCCTGATTCTGTGTTCAAAGATCACTCCTGGTGGTGCTCAGGGGACTAAATGCGGTACCAATGATCAAATCTGGGTCAGCTGTGTGCCAAGCAAATGCCCTATCCACTGTACTATTACTCTGGCCTCAGTACTATGCCTTCTTAACCATCATATTTACAATTCAAAGCAACTTACCCATTTAATCTTTATCTTTTTATTTCCCCTATTTTATCTTTTTATTTTAGCCACTACAAGAGTATGCTACCCCAACGGCAGAGCCTGGCAAGGCTATATGCCAAATACCAGTAATAATTATAGACCTCATTCCCATGACCTGATGGAATGGTTTGAGGCTCTTTATGTTCCTGGAGCAAGCAGGTGCCCTTGGGCTCTACTTGCATGAGACAGGACATATGGAGATGTTACTGGTGCCCGCTCGAGTCATCGATGGTGAACGGAAAGACAGTGATACAGTGATACAGTGATTTTAGCCCCCGTGGTGCTTGGGGATCACTCCTGGCAGTAATTGGGGGTGGCATATGTGGTTCATGGAATTGAACCTGGGTTGTTCTCATGTAAGGCAACTGCCATATCCCCTGAACTATCTATCTCTCAATTCTAGTTTTTTGGTTTTGTTTTGGGGTCACATGTGGTGATACTCAGGAGTTAACTTCCATCTCTGCACTCAAGAATCACTTCTGGTGGTGCTCTGGGTACCATATGGGATGCCAGAAATTGAACCCAGATCAGCTACATGCAAGGCAAATGTTCCCAGTGTGCTTTCTTTGGCCCCAATGCTATTTATTTTTAAATCCTAAAAGTGGATGTTGATGGTACTCTACCTACACAACTTTCCATTGCACTCTGAATAATATCCAAATGCACACCTGTATTCAAGAGCCTAAGTGATGACTGCCATTCACTTCTCTCTCTTTCTCTCTGTCTTTCTCTTTGGTCTGCTCATCCTGACTTCTCCCCTGATGTCAAGTATGTTCAATGGCCTTTGTATGGTATATATCTCTGCTGGCTGGCTCCTCCATATCTCTAGACAAGGTCCTCTTGAAGTCTCCCCTCTCTAGCCACTTTCCCCATACATCACCTACTTCCTTCGTCGAGGTTCTTCAGAGCTGGGATTGTACCTGGGCGCCTCTCCCCCATTGCACCTGTGTACTTGTCTGCTCTGGACTGCAGCTCTCTGAGGACAGGAACTGAACTCTCGTGTATCAGTGAAATCTGTGACCTCCAGCCCTGTGGTCTTTTCTCTGCCACCATATTGCATGCATTTGAAAGGCACCGTAGTGAGCAGAGAAGTGAAGGTCATCCACGCCCACTCCAGATGGAAGGGGACTTCAGTGACTACCACCAATAGAGCAGGAGGAAATATCCACACCTGGACCCCCACAGGACACCACCTCGTGAGCCTTCCTGACTAGGTGTCTTGTAGTTTACAATTTTCTTCTTCTTTGTTTCTTTGTTTCTTTGTTTCTTTCTTTGTTTCTTTGTTTCTTTCTTTGTTTCTTTCTTTGTTTCTTTCTTTGTTTCTTTCTTTCTTTCTTTCTTTCTTTCTTTCTTTCTTTCTTTCTTTCTTTCTTTCTTTCTTTCTTTCTTTCTTTCTTTCTTTCTTTCTTTCTTTCTTTCTTTCTTTCTTTCCTTCCTTCTTTCTCTCTTCCTCTTCTTCCTCTCCTTCTCCTCCTCTTCTTCCTTCTTCTTCTCCTCCTCCTCCTCTTCTTCCTTCTTCCTCTTCTTCTTCTTGCCAATAATAATATGTATATATACACATATATATATGTATATATACACATACATACATACCTTTGTCAGTTTTATTAAGGTACTGTAATTTGCAATACTGTGAATTGTACTTTTCATGCCCATTGTATTCCAGCACCACACCAGAGTAGAGGGTGTTTTGTAACAGGCCACTGCTAAGATCATCACCTAAAACTCCCAACAATCCTGAACTTCTTCCTTCCAATCCAACGCCTCCTGGCATCAAAGTCTCCAACTCAGTAAAGAGCCATGCCTGCTTCTACTTGGAGTCCTTTTCTCCAGACTCTGACCCCAAATTAGACTCTAAATGAACATGTCACCCACCAAAATCGACATGGTACCCACCAATCGCGACTGGCAGTGAATGTTCTGATGTTTCTTCAGGAGTTCATTGCAACTTCTTTTCTTTGCTACCTTTGTTATATCAGTAGACCAAAGAGAAAATGTCCTGATTTGCAAAAAGATGTAATGTTGAAAAAGGCCTCATGATTAGATGGTCTAGTAGAGAGTCCCAGACTTGCCTTACCACCCCTTTATCAGAAAAAAAATCACTCCACAGTGTAGAATTCCCCACCCATGGAAATTCACCTTCTTTTAGGGAAAAAAGAAAAAAGTGACTCCCCTCCCTCTGCCATTGTACCTGAAGATTCTAATTAATGTTCCTCCATCACTCCAGTGTTTGGAGTGAGTATAATACACTTTGTTCTAAAGGGAATATGTCAGCATAGAGGATCATTAAAGGTGGGTGGGGGAGGGTTAAAGGAACATGATCACAAAATGTATGCCTCTTTCTGAAATAAGCTGGTGGCTACTATTTATGCAAGAAGCAAGGAAGTGAAGGACTTGGGTCTTATCCAGTAATCATGCGGGTATCATTGATGCAGTGTTGGCGTGCAAGAGTGTGTATCCTCCACCACTGTCCCTCGGCTCCTGCCTCCCTACTGTGGTCTGTCTCCGCCTCACACCCGCTCAGTTCTAAGGTTCAAATCAAGAGACTATTTTAATTTGGTTTCGTCTGTCCCTTTGCTTCTGTAGTTCTCACCTATGGGTAAGATCACCTAGCCTTCTCTTTATCCTACTGACTTAGTTCACTTAGCATGACACCTTTTAGTTCTACTTATGAGGCAGCAAAGGCAAAATTTTCTTTTTCTCTTAGAGCTGAGCAATTTTACACTGTATATAGGCCACACTTTATCTACTCTCTGCTGTGGGCACCTGGGTTGTTGCCAGATCTCAGCTGTTATAAATAGCACTGCAGTAAACCAAGGGTCCAAATAATTTTTTCAGATGGCTTTTGTGTGCTTCTGAAAAGTGCCTATGAATAGAATGGCTGAATCCTATTCCGCAATTTCTAAATTAACCTTAAATAACAGAAGGTTATCTATCTTTGGCTCTTCAAACATATCACACCAAGGTTTCATGCACTTTTTAGCCTCAACAAAGGGAGCTGAAAGGTGTCACATATGATCACAGATGCCATCAAAACCAGTCTCTCCACCTTTCCCAACCATGACAATTTCTGATTTTGTTTCTTTCCTTTGGTGCACCTGCCTGACTGATAGGTCCCTAGTCTGGTGCTGTGGCCCCAGCAATTAAGTAATTTTCACCTGTGTTCCCCAACCCTAGAATATCCAGGCATCCCACAGGAGAGTCATATGGCTCCTGGTTGAGAAATGCTAGCCAATACATCAGCGTGACATTCAAAACATTTGCCATAGTAGGGTGAGGAGTAGATTAGACATTTTTAGGTCACCTGAAGAAAATATACTAATCATTCCACAGGACATTTCACAAGGCATGTTCCTTCAAAATGCCTCAATTGACTCTTGTCATTGATGACCTGAATATTGTTTCTCGGAAGTTGATTTAAAATCTGGTTAAAACCTGCTTTGTGGTTTCTGTTTCTCTTACTCTGTTCTTTAAAAATTCCTTGTGGTGCTAGAGATCTAACCCAGAGTCCCTGCTCTATCACTGAGCTGTATTGTCAGCTCTCCTCCTCCTCTTCTTCTTTTTTTAAATTATTTTTTGTGGAATCACCATGTGAAGGACCATTACAAAGCTGTTTGGGTTTCAGTTATACAGCGTTTCAACACCCATCCCTCCGCCAGTGTACATTTCCCAACACCAATGTGCCCTGTTTCCCTCCTACCCCCAGCACCACAACCTGCTTCTATGGCAGGTCTCTCTCTCTCTCTCTCTCTCTCTCTCTCTCTCTCTCTCTCTCTCTCTCTCCCTCCCTCCCTCTCCTTTTGTGCATTCTGGTTCGCAAAACCAAGATTATGTATATCTTTTGACCTACTTTCTATACTCAATTCTAGTCTACTATTACCATTTCCAACTATGATTGTCGAAGAGATGTGCCCGGAGGTGCTCCGGGCACATTTCTTTGACTCCACCGTTCTCCCTGCATTAACATAAGCCTCAGAGACCTGGGCCTTATGAAAGCAGGATGAGAATGCTATTCGGGTCTCCCAGAGAAGAATCGAAAGAGCTATGCTTGGAATATCACGCCTCACTCAAGTGAGAGAAGGAATCTGGAGTTCTGACCTGCGTTGCTATTCCAGAATCAGGGACGCTGTCTCGTTTGCCAAGGCATCGAAAATCAGATGGGCTGGACATGTAATGCCATTTGAAGACGACCGCTGGACTAGAGCCGTTACCGACTGGATCCCACAGGATATCAAAAGACCAAGTGGCCGCCCACCTACAAGATGGTTAGACTTCCTTGTCAAGACCCTGAAGGAACGGTTTGAGGCTCTTCATATTCCTGAATCAAACAGATGACTAGAGCCGTTACCGACTGGATCCCACGGGATGTCAAAAGACCATGTGGCCGCCCACCTACAAGATGGTTAGACTTCCTTGTCAAGATCCTGAAGGAACTTTATTTTATTTTATTTTATTTTTGCTTTTTGGGTCACACCCAGCAATGCTCAGGGGTTTCTCCTGGCTCTGCACTCAGGAATCACTCCTGGCGGTGCTCAGGGGACCATATGGGATGCCGGGATCGAACCCAGGCCGGCATGGGCCAGCCACGTGCAAGGCAAACGCCCTACCTGCTGGGCCATCGCCTCGGCCCCTGAAGGAATGGTTTGAGGCTCTTCATATTCCTGAATCAACCAGATGCCATTGGGCTACATTGGCATGTGATAGGGTCCAATGGAAATGTTACTGGCGCCCACTTGAGCAAATCAATGAATAACAGGATTCAAGTGATCAAGTGATCAAGTGAACTATGATTGTCAAACTGGTCTCTTCTCTACCTTACCTCCCTATGCCCTCCAAATACATGTGGTAGAATTTACTCCCTTACTAGGTTTTACCAAAGGTACAGAGGGTAGGGAGAGTCAAAACTCCAGTTAACTAAGAGAACAAAAATATATTCCACATCTGGTCAGAGTTCACTTTCTTTCCTGTTGTTTTTATTTTGTTTGGCATTTAAAAAAATACAATTAAGGGAACTCCTGGTGCTCAGGACACCATGCAGTATCGGATCAAAACCAGGCCTCCTACACACAAAGCATATCTTACAGTTCTTTGCACTATTTTTTCTACCCTCAAATACATTTTTGATGGAGAAAATGCACAAAAGGTTGATATTTATGCAAAAATAAAAGGTTGATATCAATGCAAAATAAACCTGCAATGATTTTAAAATTTTGAAGCTTGTTGCTCTAGTCATACAGAATCAAAACTGGAGAATTTCTTTTTATCCAAGTTGGAGTTCAAAGACAGCTTGGGAGACAGGATAGAAAAGTAAGATTCTGCTCATATGTGCTTTATCTATCCTAACCAAGGCATGATGCTGCCAGTAGTAGTTTGAGAGAAAGGGTATCAAAGGGAGAAACTCCCCTAAGAAAGCTGCCAACCACATCTCTCCAAATGTACCTAGGAGAATGGAACTACGCGCAAGCAATTTGATTTCTTTTTCTTATTCTTTTGAGGCACCTGGAATGGAACCCAGGGCCTCACATATGCAGGGTGAATGCTCTTCACCTAGGAGTTTTAGCCCATGCCCAGGCAATTTGATTTCCACCATTGTAGATCATTATGGATCCATGCCAAAATGGAACTCTTCTTTGGGGGCGGAATCTTTCCTTTGTCCATAGGGAACAGTTGTTTGAATGTCAGTTCTGCCCAGTTGATTTTATTTTATTATTTTATTATTTTTATTTATTTATTTATTTATTTTTGCTTTTTGGGTCATACCCAGCGATGCTCGGGTTACTCCTGGCTCTGCACTCAGGAATTACTCCTGGCAGTGCTCAGGGGACCATATGGGATGCCGAGGATCGAACTTGGGCCGGCACAGGCTGGCCTCATGCAAGGCAAATACCCTACCCGCTGGGCTATTGCTCCGGCCCTGCCCAGTTGATTTTATTTATTTATTTATTTATTTATTTATTTATTTATTTATTTATTTATTTTGCTTTTTTGGGTCACACCCGGCAATGCTCAGGAATTTCTCCTGGCTCTGCACTCAGGGAATTACTCCTGGCGGTGCTCAGGGGACAATATGGTATGCCGGGGATCAAACCCGGGCCGGCATGGGCCGGCCGCATGCAAGGCAAATGCCCTACCCGCTGGGCTATCGCTCCGGCCCCTGCCCAGTTGATTTTAAACCTGAGAAAATTCCAGCAACCCTCAGCCTGTAACTAAAGGAAGGCAGAAAGTGGAAGAAAAAAGATAAAGGTGGAAAGGGAAACTTCACAAAGAGAAGAATCGATGCGGATGATGAGAGAGTTTTGCTTATCAGTACAGAAAGGGTCAAGCCCTGGTGTCCAGGACTGTCGCATGAACCTCATGCAAATGACATCCCCATCTACTGGCACCGCTCCGAGGAAATCACATGAGGTGCTGGAGGAACGACCAAGCCATCTCCTCACCTCAGAGCCAGACACCTGCGATGCTACAGGAGAAAACAGGATCATGTTTTCTATTCTCATTTTTCTTGACATTGGGCCCACGATTACTTTTTAGATGGAAGAACACGGATTCTTTTAACACTTAGTACTTTATTTTCTTATAGTGAAACAAACATAAAACACCATTATTCAAAATAAAACATGAACAGAAAACTCACTGCTCCCACTTTCAAAGCAGGTAAAGGTATAGTCAATAACAGGATATACTGAGTTTGCTGAACCCCAAACCCTCTGAAGGAAAGCAATCTTGGATATATGGATGAGGGAAAGAAGATGGTGTGGGCAGAGCTGGGGGTGCCCAGAGACGAGCAACTGCTCTACAGATATTCTCTCCTGCCAGTTAGAGGGGAGAGATCAGGGGCTCTATTCTTTGAAGAAATCAATTGCAATGACATTAATTTTCTTCTAGACATTCCTATTTACTGGAAGAATACAAGGACTAGTGAGATCTTAGTTTCACCCAACATCCAAAGTTTTATGGATATTAAGCTTCTAGAATCAATCAATACTGCTGAGTGTACTTTAATGCTAGTCACATTTTAAGGTGGATCAAATGTTTTGCCCCTGTTAAAGACAATGGTAGACTGTGCTTGGCAACCTGCAATTTCTCTGAAAATCTGATGAAAACTGTTTTTCTGTTTGTTTGTTTGTTTGTTTTAGTTTTGGGGCCACCCCAGCAATGCTCAGTGATTACTCCTGGCAATGTCCAGGGGAGACCATATGGGATTCCAAGGGATCAAACCTGGATTGGTAGCACACAAGGCAAAAGTTCCACCCACTGCAATATTACTCAGACCCCAGGTTCTGCATTTTCAAATTGTGTCACTGAGGCACTGATTCAGGGGATAAACTGAAATTATCTTAAATTAGGCAATTTTGCCATTTTTTGATCCATAAAATGCCTAGTATTATATTTTAAAGTATTTTTTATACCACCGTGAGATATACAAATAAAAAGATATACATTAAAAAGTTCATATTTGGGTTTTGGTCATACAGTGTTCCAGCACCCGTCCCTCCACCAGTGCCCATCTCCCACCACCAATGTCCCCAGTTCCCCCCCTCCCCCCCCCCAGCCCACCTCCATGGCGGTTCTTTATTTCTTTCCCTTCTCTCTCTCTCTCTTTTCCTTCCCTTCCAGACTATGGATTACAGAACATACATTAAAAAGGTTGTCATGTATCCTTTTGAAAATGGCTAGATATTATGATTAAACCCTGATTAGAGATCTTCTGGTTTCCCCAAAGGAAGTCTGCTGCTTCAAGTCTGTGTTTGAACTTGGAGAGCTGCTTCTCTCTCTCTCTGTTTCAAAGTGACCTGGCAGAGCTTCCTACACCAACATGATCCACTGAGATGCCCTTATTTTGGCCCATACATACCTGGATTTTTTTTAAATGGCAGAATTTTCAGGGCTGGATAGACTCAGACAAGATTCTTAAAATAGCATCTATGTCTATATAGTCAATATGTAATACCATATAGTATAAATATACAATTGTGCATATTATTTATTTTACTTTAAAATTTATTTCTGGGTCCAGAGACATAGTACAGTAGGTAATTAGCCTTACTCCAGCCAACTACCCAAATTTGATTCCTAGCACCATTATACTGCTTCCTGAGCACTTCTAGGACTGATCCCTGAGTAGAGTCCTGAGCTCAGAGGGTGTAACTCAACTATCTCACCCCCACAAATTGGTTATCAGAATTTTCCAAGTCCCCAGATTTCCCCAGCGGTGGTAACTGTTCATCCAAGGTGTCGCTCTACTGGCCGTCTTCACATCTCTACTTCACTAGAACTAAGAGTTCTAGTCCCCATTAACTGAACTCATTTGCTTTCACGCGTCCTGGAAAGTCAGCATCTACCATCAGAGAAGTCTATTAGGCTGACAAGAGCTCCCTTTCCTTCACCGCAGACCAGGCCTTGCTGTCCTGGTCTTTCAGAGAAGATTCTCCCCAAGTGCCACATGGGGAAAAAGAGAAAGAGATGTTCATCGGCCAGCAGGGTTGGAAGGCAGCATGTGTAGTAATCACATGCACAAGAACATGTTTGCAAAACCTCTAGAGGCGGGAATTCTATAACCTCTCTCTCTAATCCAGTCCTAATGTTCAGCAACCTTTGCCACCAGGAAATTCTGCCATAAATAACCCAAATCCTTCACGCAGCTTAAACCTATTTCCTCTCACTCTCAGCTCCCTGGAGATGGGGAACAGCTGGCCACCATTCTCCGTACCAAGTTCTGTGTCAACTGGATGATTGGCTCCTGGCTCTGAAACACTGTCCTAATTAGGAGTCTGACCGGTTCCATATTGTGCTGTCCGCAAAGGCATGTCAAAAGGAAGATAAAACTTGGAACACACTGTGCCTCAGAAATGTGCCATCAGGGTCCCCAACCCCTGCCATGCCACCAAGCTGCCACAGTTTATAAACTTGAGAATGCGTGGAAAACGATAACTCTATTCTTTCTCAGGTTAGCTCAGCCACGGAATCTGTTTTCCAAATGATGCAGAAATTCTCTGAAGGTGTCAAGAGAAACCGGAAGGGGGTGTGTGAGTGTGTAGCAAGCACTTCCGGTGCACCTACCCTTCCTTGCCCTAGCCTGCTTTTCCTAGAAACTTCCCCAGTGCACTTAAATGGGAATTAGGATTAGTCCCATTTTGCAAATGAGGAAACTATATGTGGGGTCTAATTTGTGCAAGGAGTAGGGGAGCAGGTGTCCAGACCCCAATAGTTGGGGTCAAGATCCTACACCTCTCCAACCCATATCTCCACATGCCAGTGAGTTCAGAAGCTCACAGCATAGGATCAGAGAACAGATTCCTTCATTTCAACAACTGCCATTGGCAGGTGGAAATCACAAAGTCATGGCAAAGATAGGTTGTTCTGCTCTTGGTGTGTAAGCAAAATTCCCAGGAGCTTGATGCCACTAAGATCAAATTAATTCAGGCACGGGGTCCTATGTGACGGTCTCAGTCAGAGGCAGGCATTAGGAGGCCTTCACTTTGTCACCTGCGTAACCATTTCCAAGCATGTGCTCCAGAGACCCATCTGGAGCGCAGGTCTCATTGCAGCTGGCCAGGTGGGGTACCTGCCTGTCCCAGTGTCCTGGGGTGGTGGGGATTTGGGAGGTGTTGACAGAGATGTTACCTGGAGGTATCCTTATCCTCATCCCCCACTTTTATTTCTGCTTTTCCTTAAAGAACAGAAGCCAGAACATCTAGATAGTCCTCACTCAGCACCCAGATGAGGCCCAGCACCTATAGCAGTGGTCCAACAATATCTTCACTCAGTAAGACATAGACCCAACAGTATCTTCCACCCAACCATGTGGGACTTTTTTGTTTGAGTTAGGTGATACCTGGAACTTCTCAGGAAAGGCTAACCTTAGGCCTTGTATTATCTCTTTGGCTCCCACATAAGGTTCTTTTATTTACCTTTAACTTTATATTTATTTACTTATGGTTTCTAGGTCACACTAGAAGATGCTCAGAGACCACTTCTGGTGGTGCTTAGAAGATCATAAAGGGTTCCAGGGATCAAACCAGGGTTGGCTGTGTGCAAGGTAAGTGCCCTACTGCTATACGATCTACTATCTCTATAGCCCTTAACATGGGGCTTTATAGAGTTGGCATGATCCTCCTAACTCCAGAGGATCAAGGTTGGCAAAAGACCCTATTCTGAATAGGTCAGTGCTTCTCAACCAGGGCCCATATAGTCTGTCTGTGTGAACCCAGAATTTTTGAGGGGGCACAGAGCAAAGTCATATAAATGGGACACCACAGCCCAAGACTAGGGGCCAAATGGTACTTAAGGTGGGGGGTAAAGAGAAAAAAAATGCAAGGTAGGAAGGGGACTATGGTTGGAAAATAGTTGACAAACATGGATAAACAACTCTCTCCCAGATGGGGTGAGGGTCAGGAATTTTCAAGAGACTTAACACCAAATGTCCTTATTCCTCAAGTGCATAATTTAGTTTCTCATCTTGAAATCCTCCACTTATCAATTCGAGTCTTAAGTGTGAAATATGTATGCCATAAGCAACAACAAAAGGGAGAGGGTTCCAAGGATTCTTTTTTTTTTATAACATCCACATTTCTTGTCTTCTAAAAGCTGAGAATATCAGCTGTAAATCTACACTGTGTGAGAATATCAGCTGTACCTAAATCTACACTGTGGTCTGTTTCAAATCTTCCTTACAGTCCATTAGAAATCTGAGAAGTAAGTTTTTCAAAGTATCTGCTGAGAGTTTTTTAGAGGAGGGATCAGGTACCTAAGAAAGGAAAATGGGGTTCAGTGAAGCCTGTAATAAATGCTGAAAATTCATCCACCCCACCCCCTCTTATCGCCTCTGTTTATCTATCTCCCCAGACAGATGGGGACTCTTGAGTGCCTGGGGCAGCAGGTACATTCATCCATGAGTACTCAGAATCTAACCTGGGGTCAGGCATATCATTAGTACTGCAAACATATTAGTCAAACATGAATGAACAGACCTGAAACACTCTGCCATGGACTCTCCACATTTGAATAACATCAGGTGGAGGCAAGCAAGACTGGGAAAGCATTTGTAAGGCAAATGCTTTGGTGTCAGAAGCCATTTGAAAGAAAGAATGTGAAAGTCAGTCTGCTGCCAATGCAATTACTTAAAGTATGGAATTGACCCAAGAGGTAGGGTAGAGCCCTTCTGAAAGGGAATATGAGAGCAGATATACACTATCTATTTTGTCCAACACTCTTCCTCCCCAGCACCCACTTGGATGAAATGCTGTTAACAAGATAACAAGAGGAACATGCCTAGCAGAAGGAAAGAGCAGCGTCATTGGCAGGAGTGGCAGGACTGATGGTGAAAATAGTGTTTGATGGCTGGATGCCAGCTATCATATGTTCAGGGCTCCCAGTGGGACCTTCGTTAGATCTCAGAACTCTCGGAGGCAGATACAATTCTTTCTCTTGTTTCACAGATATAGATACCAGGGCAGGAGCAGTAATGTGATCGCCCTACAGGGACATGGTGTGAGAGTGTACAAAGCCAGACATCACTTGAATCCATTCATTATGTTGCCTTCCCTTCAGACTAGCATCACGCTAGAACATGCAGACCTTCTGTTCAGGGTCTATGCAGCTACAAAGGGCTCATCACCACCTGTACTGTGTAGTACACTAAGTCACCAACACCAAGACCAATGGATGCAAAAGACACAAACCAAAAGGCAGACTATAACGACAACTCCTGATCTGGGGATGGGTCAGGAGCAGGAGGAGACCCAGGAGAAAACATTTCTGGTTTCTAGAATTCCTTCTCTGTACACTGCATTCCTTCCTTTCAAACAATAAAATGAGTTGAATATTTGAACACTGATTCTCAGAGCAAAGCCGAGAACACCTGAATTTCAGATGAAAATCAATTCATGTGACAATCACTATACTGGAGACAGACTTTCAATATCGATACTGGGAGAAGTTTTAGTGCGGGAAATGGCAGTGATTTAATAGTTGGATGCTCTGTTTCAGGTTTATTCCCACAAGGCTCTCTTTGGAAGATCAACTGATTCTTGCTGTGCTTAGGGTCAGTCTTTGGATTACTGACCCCTATGTCATTGCCTGCTCTGAGGAAGGGAGGGAGTTTCTGGTTCTCTTAATGGGGTCTTCCCAGTATATTCCATTATAGTGGACTCATAGGTGATGACACATCAGAGTTCAGGAGTATAGAAATACCTGCAAAAAAGAAATGACTTTAAAAGCCATTTGGATTGTTTCCCCAAGAAACTGGATATTTCACATGTGCAAGGATATTTAGAGAATTTAGCAGTTTATAAAAACTGGTATCCAACATCCATAGACACATAAAAGCAAGATGCATGATTCAGTTGTTGAATGCTATCTGTGCGTAGAAACTATCATCTGGGATCAGAAAGACAGTAGAGGCACTTGCCAAGCCTGATTTGATCCCTGCCTCACACATGGTCCCTGAGCATCGCCAGGAGTAAGACCTAAGCATTAAGGGTGTAGCTGAAAAATCAAAACATACACACACACGCACACACACACAAAGACACACAATCAAACAAAGTAAAAATACAGAGGAATAAGGTATGATTCTTCTAAAACATACCAGCACAAAAAACCTTTTGATTAATCACAACAAAGACCAAATTTATTCCAAAAATAGAGGGCAAATTCAGCAAAGATGGTTTAAACAACAACGAACATATGATCCTCCAATTAAAATAAAATAATTTAACACAATTTAAGCATAATTCATAAGGACATCTTTTGGTGCAAACAAATCCTAAAAAGAGAGGAAGAAAAATGCCAACTGTAACTAACATTCTATACTAAAACAATGTTATTTCCTTAAAACCAAAAGCAAGGCAAGAATATTTGGTATCATTCCCTCCAGTCACGTCATTCCATAAATCCCTGTCTGTGCAAGAAGGTAAGAGGGAAAAAAAGAGTGAGAAAGTTAAGAAATTGTAGAAAAAGACATTGAAACTTAAAACTGCTTTTAAAATTTGTTTTTATGGCAAACTCAAAGAAATATGAAATGATTGATTTAATACAAGTTGGGCAAGGTTGCATTCCAACTCATCAGCAGAGAATCAATTTCAAATAATAATACATAAGTGTGTGTGTGTGTGTGTGTGTGTGTGTGTGTGTTTAGCATCAGGAAGAAATTCAGTAAAAGAGGTAAGAGTTTATGGCGAAATGATAAAGCTCTCCCAAAAAGTGTTTTATAACGATACAGTAAATGGCAAAACTCAGGGATAAGGGAGACTATATGAGAGACTGCAAATTTCTCTCAAATTAATCCACAGATTTAATACAACTTCAATTAAGTCATTCTAAAATAAATGTCACTGCAAATTATATTAATTTGGGAAAGGACAGAAAGTTTTTTTTTTTTGTTTTTTTTTTTTTTTTTTTTGCTTTTTTGGGTCACACCCGGCAATGCTCAGGAGTTTCTCCTGGCTCTGCACTCAGGAATAACTCCTGGCGGTGCTCGGGGACCATATGGGATACCGGGATCGAACCCGGGCCGGCATGGGCCGGCCGCATGCAAGGCAAACGCCCTACCCTGCTGGGCTATCTCCCGGCCCGGGAAAGGACAGAAAGTTCTGATCTTAGACTATTCATTATTGGGGCCAGAGAGATAGTGCAGTGATTAAGGCATTTGCCTTACATGTGACTGACCTGGTTCAATCCCCAGCACCCCATAAGGTCTCCTGAGTACCACCAGGAGTGATCTCTGAGCACTGAGCCAGGAGTAGTCCCAGGGAAGGGCCAGATGTACATCCAAGGCAAACAACAAAATGCGATTTATTTAACTTTCGAACTTTTTATTGTTAGAGAGGCTATATCCAATGGTATTTTGGAGGACTATATGGTTCCAGGAATGGAACCAAGGCCCTCATATATAAAAGGCATGGGTCTACTGTTTGAACCACAATCTGTGGTCTAGAAAATTCGTTATTTAGATAAAAAGAAAATATCCACTCATTTAGCTTTTGAAATCAGTAATTAATATCTATTTTTTATAGAAATTTATAAACTCCTATCATGGAACTGACAACCAGATCAAACACTTAGCATTTGTAATTGTGACTTCCATCCACTGAATTAGACTCTAAATTGCTTTTCTTTAGCCACTGCCATCAGATGAAAAGAAACCAAGATTCAATCTTCAGGATACTGCCAACAGACAAACTTACTAAAACCACTTAAAGCTGTTTAGACTTGCAACATAAGAGAGAGCTCTGAGAATGACTTTTAAAGAAACAAACAAAAATTACTTGCCAAAAATTGACTGGAGACTAGCTGATAATGTCGACAGCTGCGTCTCTCAAAACTTTTCCGAGCGCTCTAATAATCCATTTTGGCTAAGAATAGGAAGAGACCTTTTGGAGGCCAAACTCTTTTAGTGCATTAAGAGATTCCCTAACTGAAGGGGGAAAGGATGTATTTTAAGCTCTTGGCATTTTGTATGTTTGTTTGGAAAGAGTAGAAAAAAGATGGCCCCTGATTTCAAGGGGATCTCTATGCAGAAACTTCGAGGGGCTCTGTTTCATTACAGAGGCTTTGAAATGCTTCTCACTGGTTTAACATTCTCTCAAAATGAAGATGACTACCAAAACATTTGATTTGAGGGCCTTAAAGACAAAGAAGTAAAGTGCAATTTTATAAAAAAACATTATATGGAACAATCACTATCACTATCTTCCCGTTAATCATCTATTTGCTAGAGCGGGCACCAGTAATATCTCCATATGTTCTGTCTCATGCTAGGAGAACCCAAAGGCATCCGCTTGCTCCAGGAACATAAGGAGTCTCAAACCATTATATTAGGTCACGGGAATGACCTAATATAAATGTTACTGGTATTTGGCATATCAAATACTACACGAGCAGCTTGCCAGGCTTGCCGTGCAGGTGGCATACTGTTGTAGTCACCTCTAAATAAAGCATTAATTGATAAACTGCGCTGCCGCTAGCGGCTGCGCAAGCCGGGCTGTGATAGTCTGGTCTGCTGGGTGGAGTTGTGACAAGAGGGAAGTCGGATGTGGAAAATGACGGGCCCCATGGAGTTAGGGGGTCGTCTGGCTTGTTGTGAGGCTCTGGTGGGGTGGCAGGCCAGGGCTAGAACTCACCATGCCTCCTGGGCCCCTCACGAGCAGCTGGGCACAGGGGAGAGCAAGTAGCAGCTCTGCCCCATGTCTGAGAGTCTCTGGTTCAGCATACCTGGGCCAAATTGAAAAGAAACTGCTGCAGGGTGGGTGTCGATGATCCAGGCTGTGATAGTCTGGTCTGCTGGGTGGAGTTGTGACGAGAGGGAAGTCCGGATGTGGAAAATGGCGGGCCCCATGGAGTGTGTGTGTGTGGGGGGTCGTCTAGCTTGTTGTGAGGCTCTGGGCGGATTGAAAAGAAACTGCTGCAGGGTGGGTGTCGATGATCCGGACTGTGATAGTCTGGTCTGGGCCGGATTGAAAAGAAACTGCTGAAGGGTGGGTGTCGATGATCCAGGCTGTGATAGGCCGGTCTGCTGGGTGGAGTTGTGACAAGAGGGAAGTTCGGATGTGGAAAATGGCGGGCCCCATGGAGTGGGGGTGGGGGGGAGGTCGTCTGGCTTATTGTGAGGCTCTGGTGGGGTGGCGAGCCAGGGGCTAGAACCCACCATGCCTCCCAGGCGCCTCATGAGCAGCTGGGCACAGGGAGAGCAAGTAGCAGCTCTGCCCCATGTCTGAGAGTCATATGGAACAATGCTAGTATTATTAACTGTTATTCCACAAAAGCATAAAATATACTTGTGGAGAATTGTTTTAGAAAGTTTAAATGGTTTTGTTGTTTTCTAAGCATTTACATACTTTTTTTTTTTTTTTTTTGCTTTTTGGGTCACACCTGGCGATGCTCAGGGGTTACTCCTGGCTCTGCACTCAGGAATTATTCCTGGCGGTGCTCGGGAGATCATATGGGATGCCGGGATCGAACCCGGGCGGCATGGGCCGGCCACGTGCAAGGCAAATGCCCTACCCACTGGGCTATCGCTCCAGCCTACATACTCTATTTTTATAGAAAATACAGAGAAATATAAAGAAAATAAAAACACAAAGAAAGAGCATAAAGTTCCAAACAGAACATTTTGTTTATCCCTCAGATCCTTGTAAATATAGATTCAAATGTGTGTCCATGCAGTTTTAAAAGTTAGATCATATTACAAATACCATTTCAAAACTTGGATGTGTTTTCAAGTCTATGAATAGAAATTTAATTGTATATGGAATTTAACTGAAAATCAAATGGCCTGGACATGTAAAATGGCTTGGAGACGACTGATGGACTAGAGCCATTATTAACTGGATCCCATGGGACATCAAAAGATCACATGGAGGGCCGCAGTGATAGTCCAGTGGGTAGGACGTTTGCCTTGCACGCAGCCGGCCCATGCCAGCCCGGGTTCGATCCCGGCATCCCATATGGTCCCCCTAGCACTGCCAGGAGTAATTTCTGAGTGCAGAGCCAGGGAGAAACCCCTGAGCATTGCCAGGTGTGACCCAAAAAAGCAAAAAAAAAAAAAAAGATCACATGGTTGCCCACCTACAAGA
The DNA here is from genome assembly GCA_021461705.1 of Cryptotis parvus. Taxonomy (NCBI): domain Eukaryota; kingdom Metazoa; phylum Chordata; class Mammalia; order Eulipotyphla; family Soricidae; genus Cryptotis; species Cryptotis parvus. Next base: position 30,593 of record JAJIBD010008055.1, read on the forward strand.
CGGTCAGACTTCTTCGTCAAGACCCTGAATGAATGGTTTGAGGCTCTTCATATTTCTGGAGCAAGCAGATGCCATTGGGCTACACTGGCACGTGACAAATGGAAAAATGGAAACGTTACTGGAGCCTGCTCAAGCAAATCGATGAATGTCAAGTGATGTCAAGTGATGGAATTTTAATTACTCTCAAGATAGCCTTTGGAATTTGGGATTACGTTCATTCCTTTGTAGAACACGGTTGAAATAAAAACCTTTCACAACTCAACATTTGTCAACATTTGTAAGCTCTCCTGGGATGAGAATGAATGACCTGTGGCAGAAGGATGTCAAGCTGATGGGCTCAGTGAGTTGGTCCCTTGATTAACGGCCAGAAGGATGTGAATCTGATGGGTTTAGTGGGTTGATCCCTTGATGAATTGCCTCAAGACCAGTTGAAGGTGAGTTTATATGCTCCGATTGAGCATACATATAGCCTCAGCATTTGAATAGAGTTAAAATAATTTTTAATTTAATATATTTTAACATTGCATTACAACACTATAAATTTCATGTAGTCATAATCAATATCTATTATCAACATCCATATATAATATATATCCCCAACCCTACCAGGAGTCAGTTCCCACACAAAGGTGGGAAACAGCCTTGAGCACTGCCAGGTATGGCCCCAAACACAAATGACTAAAGCAAAGAAAAATGATGATATATCAAAGGACCAGAGTGCACATTTGACTACAACAGTCACACTGGCTGGTATCCTGGGACCATGTATGATCCCCAGGGTACTGTTAGGCAAGGCCCCTGAGCCAGATGTGGCCCTGATCAAGAAGCAAGAGGTAACCTTGAGCATAGACCCAGGGAATAGCCCCTAAGCAGCAGTGAATACAACTCAAGTCTTCCCCCTGCCTTGCCAAAATAAGGATGAAGGGCGAGAGCGGTAACAGTGGGTAGTGGGGCATGTCTTGCATGTGACTGAACCTGGGCTCAATCTCGAGCACCTCATGTGGTTCCCTGATCTCCACCAGCAGTTAGCCCTAAGCACCCAGCCAGGAGTAAGCCCTGAACACTATAAGGTGTGGCCCACAAACAAACAAGCAATGGAACAAACAAAAGCTACTTCAAACCTGGGGTGTGACTCAGCACATGAGCATTTGCCTCACATATATGAGGCCCTGGTGCAATTCCCAGCACTGCTAAGAAAAAAAATTAAAGATGATGTATTACTAAAGAATAACAAAATTAATCATGCCATTTGAAAATAGCATTAGATTATATTATAATATTTTGATCTACAGAATAGTTAGAAATTAGAAAGGGAAAATGTTTACCTAGAAGACATCACTTACTGGCAAAGCAGTTTAAAACTAAAATGACAAGAAAATGAAACACATCAACATTTTGTACATCCTGATAATGTCTTTCAAGTGGTATTACTGCCACATCATGACACAGAGTTGAATCGTTCTAAAGCATCAAACAAATCCAAATTGAGGGACATTATACAGTAATAATTCGTGTGGGTTCTTCAGGAGACAGGTCAGAAAAGACAGCAAAAATGAAGAACTTCCAGATTGGAAAAAAAATAAGGTCAACCAAATTCAAGTTTTGATTCTGTATCAGATCTTAGAATAGCAAAAGAACATCAGTAATTTCTGAAAAGTGAACACGGTTTTAAGATTATGCATGAGTTCCTTCTTTTCAGAATTTCCCAAAGGTTCTATTTGATGCTAACATTTGGAGAGAGGCAAGAGTTCATAGGAGTTCTCTGTACCCGTTTTGGAAATTTTATGAAGTCTGAAATTATTTAAAAATAAAATGCTAAAAAATGAAGATAGTACTTAATTCTATCATAGCCTTAATGCTACAGCCATAAAAACCCAAATGTCCATAAAGAAGAAAGAATAAATTGCCCACTCATAAACTGTAATGTAATGCATGCTACTTGGCATCAGAGTAAAGACATTGCAGTTACACATTCTAGATGATTCCATTTATGGGCAAGAGGAGGTGACCTCTGTTGTGGTGATGAGGGAGTTGGTGGTGACCAGAGGTGATGCTGAGTGTCAGGACCTGGGCTAGCTCTGTGTCTTTATCTGCACTATAGCTTGAGGGACACAGATACAGATATTCAGTCAAATTTATCAGATGATGCATTTAAGATCTGTGCGTCACTATACCATGAATAGCTTAGCAATTCATGGTGATTTAATTGAAGATAATAAAAGAAAGAAAAGAAGAGGAAAACAAAAGAAACAAAAGAAGATGGTGCTCAATACCAACAACAACCTTGACTTACTGTTGGGCACAAAAGCTTAAATACTTTTTTTTTCCCAGATGGCAACTGGGCAGAAAGTATGATGTATAGTGTGAAGGCTCTGAAATAGGCTTCTCTTGAGTGTATATGGAAATATGTTTGCATTTAGATTCAGATAAAAGTACAAAGATCGACACTAAAAGCACCTAAATTCATGCATAAGGAGGTGATTAAAAACATGAAGTTTTAGTATGTGATTTGCAAACAATAATTCCCAAAAAGGAGAGAAAAGAGAGGGAGAGAGAAAAAGACAGAGAGAGAGAGAGAGAGAGAGAGAGAGAGGAGCAAAGTGCTTGTCACAGAGACAAGCTGGGGGTGGTGGGAAGGACAATGGGACATCAGTGGTGGGAATTGTACACTGTAGTCATAGAATGTTCCAACATAGAATGTTGGAACATTCTATGACTGAAACCTGATCATGAACAGCTCTGTAACTGTGGATCTCATGATGATTCAATTAAAAGTAAATAAATAAATAACATTAAGTTACAATCACATGACAAATCATACAACTATTAAAATTGTGATGACATAAGGAAATGTTTGTGATAGGAGTGAGAAACTATTTCCCATTTCAATACAACATATACACAGCAACATCATGATTTCATATGCAGGGGTGCACAGAAATAAAAGGCAGCAATACTTTAAATGCTAATAATTTTCTCCCTGGTCGCAAATTTATGGGAAAGATTTTGCTTGTCTCTTCCTTAGACTTTTTGTTACCTTTCACTATTTTCAAGATAAGCTTGTTATTCCTTTTGTGTGTTTCAGTTTCGTTTCTCTCTCCCTCTTCCTTTTTCTTTCAATTCTATTATATCACTGTGAGTCAGACCATTACAAAGCTGTTCAAGATTGGGTTTCAGTCATGCAGTGTTCCAGCACCATCCCTTCACCTGTGCACATTTCCCACCACCAATGTCCCCAGTTTTCCTCCCTTCCTACCTTGCCTGCCTCTATGGCAGACACTTTTCTCTTTACTCTCTCTCATTCTCTCTTCTTTCGTGCATTGTGATTCGGCAGTACATTCACTGAGGAGTTATCACGTATACCCTTTACCTACTTTCAATACTCAGTTCTAGTCTAGAGTTTCAATTTCCAACTATTCTTGGCAAATTAGTCCCTTCTCTGTATTACTTAACCTCTGCCCCCACACACACACTTATGTAGATTCCAACCATTGACAAGTCCTCCTGACCTCTATTATGCCTGGCCTTGGATATTAGTCTCATAATACTTTTTTATATCCCGCATATGAGTTTCGGTTTCTTAAATACGATCCTTGGGAGGGGGTGACAGTGTCAAGATTGGGGCGTAGGGAGTGGGGGAGAGAATTGAAAGAAAGGAAGCTATTTTTTTGGGGGTCACACCTGGCAATGCTCAGGGGGCTACCCCTGGCTCTGCACTCAGGAATTACTCCTGGTGGTACTCAGGGGACCATATGGGATGCTGGGGATTGAACCTGGGTTTGCTGCTTGCAAGGCAAATGCCCCACCCACTGTGCTATCTCCACTGTGCTCCCCCCAAAAGGAAGCTTTGAGACCTTAGGGGAGGAGGTGGGTTCTCTGGTTGTGTGGTGAGGGGTGTGGCACTGGAATTAGGAATGCATGAAACACAGTACCTCAATGAAGAGAAGCATTTGATTATGTGTTTTTAAAGGAATCGCCCAGAGATACACAGTTACAAAGCTGTTCCTGATTGGGCTTCAGTTATACAATGTTCCAATACCTGTCCCTTCACCCCTGGCATTTACCATCATTCATGACATCAAACGATAAACTTTTAAAAAAAATTAGTTGTCTTCCATGTCAGAGAGATCATACAGTAGGCAGGGTGCTTGCCTTGTAACAGTGAGCCCAGGTTTGATCCTACACCACATAAAGTCGTCTCAGCATGACCAGGATTGATCCCTGAGCACAGAGACAAGATTAATCCCTGAGACTTTCCTCAAGATAGTTACAGTCATCTACCAAAAGCCCACAGCGAGCATCATTCTAAATGGGGAAAAATTGAAAGCCTTCCCCCTGAGATCAGGGACAAGACAAGGTTGACCACTCTCACCTCTTTTATTCAATATAGTACTGTAAGTACTTGCCATAGTAATCAGAGAAGAAAAGGACATCAAGGGCATCCAGATAGGCAAGGAAGAAGTCAAGGTATCATTATTCACAGATGACATGATATTATACCTAGAAAACCCTAAAATCTCTACCAAAAAACTCATAGAAACAATAGACACATACAGTAGAGTGGCAGGATACAAAATCAACACCCAAAAAGTCGGTGGCTTTCCTATATACAAACAACGAAAGAGAAGAAAGGGATATTAAGGAAACGATTCTGTTCACAATTTTGCCACAGAAAATCAAATACCTAGGAATCCACTTACCCAAGTGTGTAAAGGACCTGTACAAAGAAAACTACAAGACACTGCTCCAAGAGATAAAAGAGGACACAAGGAAATGGAAACATATTCCCTGCTCATGGATGGGGAGAATCAACATTGTCAAAATGGAAATACTCCCTAGAGCTCTGTACAGATTCAATGCAGTCCCTATAAGGATACCCATGGCATTCTTCAAAGAAATTGACCAAACACTCCTGAAATTTGTATGGAACAATAAACCCCAAGGATAACTAAAGCAATCCTCAGGAAAAGAAGATGGGAGGCATCACCTTTCCCAACTTCAAACTGTACTACAAGCCAGTAGTAATTAAAACAGCGTGGTATTGGAATAAAAACAGATCTTTGGACCTATGGAATAGAATTGAGTATCCTGACACCCAACCTCAAAAACATGATCATTTATCTTTGATAGAGGTGCAAAGAGTCCAAAATGGAGTATGGAAAGCCTCTGCAACAAGTGGTGTTGGGAAAACTGGGCAGGGACATGTAAAAAAAATGAATTTGGACCTGTGTCTAACACCATGCACAAAAATCAGATCAAAATGGATTAAAGATCTCAATATCAGACTTGAATCCATAAAGTACATTGAAGAAAATATAGGAAAAAACCCTCCACGACATTGAAGCTAAAGGCATCTTCAAAGGTAAAACATCACTAACAAAGCAACTAGAAGAAAAGATAAACATATGGGACTACGTGAAACTAAAAAGCTTCTGCACCTCAAAAGATATAGTGACTAAGATACAAAGGCAGTCCACAGAATGGGAAAAAATATTCACCCAATACCCATCTGATAAGGGGTTAATATCCAGGATATATCAGGCACTGGTAGAACTTTACAAGATGAAAACAAACAACCCCATCAAAAAATGGGGAGAAGAAATGAACAGAAACTTCAGCAAGGAAGAAATTCGAGTGGCCAAAAATCATATGAAAAAATGCTCATCATCATTAATCATCAGAGAGATGCAAATCAAAACAATGAGATACCACTTTACACCACAGAGACTGGCACATATTCAAAAGAGCAAGAACAACAAGTGCTGGCGTGGATGTGGGGAAAAGGGGACACTCATCCATTGTTGGTGGGAATGCTGGCTGGTACAGCCTTTCTGGAAAACAATATGGACTTTCCCCCCAAAGACTGGAAATTGAACTCCCATTTGACCCAGCCATACCACTCCTGGGAATCTACTCTGGGAAACCAAAAATATGCAGTGGAAACACCATCCCTACTTTTATGTTCATAGCAGCATTATTCACAATAGCCAGAATCTGGAAGCAACCAGAGTGCCCGAAAATCGATGACTGGATAAAGAAGCTTTGGTACATCTACACAATGGAATACTATGCAGCTGTTAGGAAAAATGAAGTTATAAAATTTGCCTATAAATGGATGAACATGGGGAAGATTATGTTGACCGAAATTAGTCAGAAGGAGAGAGACAGATACAGAATGACTGCATTTATTTGCATGGCATAGATATATATGTACATATTATGATACCAATATCCAAGGTCAAGTGAAACATATATCAGGAGGTCTTGTCAAAGGTGGAAATTATCACAAACGTGTGGGAGTCAGAGTTTAGGTAAGACAGAAAATGGAACAGGGTGCTAATAATAGTCGAGGGTACTAATGCCAACCTAGAACTGAGCATTAAATAGAGGCAAAAGGATACACATGACAACCTTTTAATGTATGTTCTGTAATCCATAGTCTGGAAGGGAAGGAAAAGAGAAAGAGAGAGAAAGGGAAAGAAATAAAGAACCTGCCATGGAGGTGGGCTGGGGAAGGGGGAGGGAACCGGGGATGTTGGTGGTGGGAGATGGGCACTGGTGGAGGGACGGGTGCTGGAACACTGTATGACCGAAACCCAAACATGAACTTTTTAATTGTTAAAAAAAAATAAAAAAATAAAATGACACTAGGTCAGAGAGAGTTGACCATATTGTAGCCAAAAGGGAGCAAAGGGGTCCTTGGAGGAACCCTGACCCAATGTCTGCTGTTACAGGGAAACCTGTGGGCTACTCAGAAACAGCACCTTTAGCAGAAGAGAGATAGTATTTGACATCCTAATCCTGCCCCTTATGTGGTGTTTAACCCTTTCCCACTCCACCCGCACCTCCAGAAAAGGAAAAGGGAAGTCCAAAGCTATATATCCTGGAGTATCTTATGGAACATTTCTTAAAGGATATTTCTGATACCTTTGCTGATATTGCTGATACCTTAAAGGAAATCTAGAGAAATATTTCCAGAGAAGCATGTTTGTTTTTCTGGTCATGCTGGCAGTGCTGGGAGCTTACTCCTGGCTCTTGCTCAGGGTCTCAGGAATCTCTCCTGGAGGCTCTGGGGACTATATGTGTGCTGGGGACACATGCAAAGCAAGAGCACTACCCACTATGCTTTCTCTCCGACCCCAAGCGCTCAGATCCTTTAAGGGAACAATCTTGTTCCATTAGTCTGTGCAATAAACAGCATCTCTGCGGCCAAGTTCTCAGGGCAGTCATTTCATCACGTGCTCACCAGCCCACAGAAGGGTTGATCCCTGCCCCATTCAGTTTTCAGCCCTAAGGATAGGGCCCCTAAGTCCGTAGGGGAGCAAAAGTCTGACAGCCCAAAATGCCCCTGGCAGAGGGTTGCTTTTGGGGAAGGGATCTGAAGGCAGACGCTCCCTTGAAGAAGGCGTTTGTAAGTATACAGGAAGGACTTGCCCTTAGGGCTCCAGGCATGAGCTTTTCTTTCTCACACACACTTTATGATGAACAACAAGCCCCAACCCCAGCTGATGACATTCTTTTGACGTTGATGGGCCAAGATAGAACCTTATAAAGGCCTCTATAGTGATAAGGGCCCCAGTTCTGGACAGTGTGGCTCAGTGGAGAATCCACAATGGCACCTCCTTAACCTAAGGTTACCTTTAACCTCTACCTACTGACAAAACAGATGCTTCTCCCTCATTTCCTGTACCCTGTACATGCCGTGACTGCCCATTGTTGCTTTCTCAGCTGCTTATGGCCACCATTTCCCCTCATAAATATGCACGGGTTCCTGAAAAACTGCTGAATATGTACAGACTGTTGCATCATCCTAACTCTAGCAAGTGTGAAGCCACACCCCCACGTCCTCTTTGAAGCTCACTCTATGACATATTTCCCAAGTAAAGTTTTCCACCAACAAGCGCCCCCTCTGCTCCATGTAGTTATTGCTGGACTGTTCAGACGACAAAGCCCTCCTTCTTTGCCCTTAGTTGCAGTCCCGTCCTGAGAACCTTTCTGATTGCTGTGTCCCAGTCGCCAATTCTGAATTGACACCTGAGAAGAAACGGATCCCCAGTCTAGGGGATGAAGTCCAAATTCTACAGGAAGTCACATGCAGGTTTTCAGCTTTAGAGCTCTGGCTTTCACCCCAAATTCCAGCTGGTTTTTGTTTCAGTGGTTTCTTTAGGCAGCCCGTCCTAGAGCATCTTCTTTCCACCTTTCTCCAGAATGTCTTCTCATGGACTGCATTGCCAGACTCCCCAGCTCGTGGGCTTCAGGCTGAGTTGCATCAATGAGAGGTACCGGCAGGGCATCTGGAGAATGAGTTTAGATACATGCTCGCTGCCTGCCTGGAGTGGCTCGGTTCCTCTAGCAAAGGGACTATGAGACAGCTAAGCTGTCTGGAGTTACTCAAACCCTATCCTCTCTGAGATTTTTCTGGATGTGGTCCCAAAACAAACAAATTGCCATTGCTGAATTTGTGGATTGTCAAGAAGCACTTATTAAGCCCCTCACTGTCTGTGCCCTGATGCTGGGAGATTGCATGGAGAGCATTTAGACAGTGAGAACACCTCCTTAGTAAAGAACATGTCTCTGATGCCCTTGATCGGAAACTATACCCCTGAATCATTAGCAGCTTGGGTCAAAGATTGATCTGTTTAAGATATTAAACAGAATAGTAAGTAATGAAATATTACTGAGCACTGGAGTAACCCCTGGGCATCAACAGGTAGACCCCTCCCCTGCCACAAAAAGTGAAGAAATCCAAATTTAGCATTTGGCGATCCTTTGTGGCTCCCAGGTTAGGTTGGTATGCACACATCTGCTTGACTTATGCTTCAGACCTCGGTACATTATTGGCACATCACCCATGCCAGGTGAAAAAATGGAAATAATATACACCACAGAGACTGGCACATATTCAAAAGAGCAAGAACAACAAGTGCTGGCGTGGATGTGGGGAAAAGGGGACACTCATCCATTGTTGGTGGGAATGCCGGCTGGTACAGCCTTTCTGGAAAACAATATGGACATTCCTCCAAAGACTAGAAATTGAACTCCCATTTGACCCAGCCATACCACTCCTGGGAATCTACTCTGGGCAAGCCAAAAATACGCAGCAGAAACACCATCCCTACTTTTATGTTCATAGCAGCATTATTCACAATAGCCAGAATCTGGAAGCAACCAGAGTGCCCGAAAATCGATGACTGGATAACAAAACTTTGGTACATCTACACAATGGAATACTATGCAGCTGTTAGGAAAAATGAAGTTATAAAATGTGCCTATAAATGGATGGACATGGAGAAGATTATGTTGAGCGAAATTAGCCAGAAGGAGAGAGACAGATACAGAATGACTGCATTTATCTGCATAACATAAATATATGTGTACATATTATGATACCAATATCCAAGGTCAAGTGAAACATATATCAGGAGATCTTGTCAAAGGTGGAAATTATCACAAACATGTGGGAGTCAGAGGCTAGGTAAGACAGAAAATGGAACAATGTGCTAACAATTGTCGAGGGTACTAATGCCAACCTAGAACTGAGCATTAAATAGAGGCAGAAAGATACACATGACAACCCTTTAATGTATGTTCTGTAATCCATAGTCTGGAGGGAAAGGAAAAGAGAAAGAGAGAGAAATGGAAAGAAATAAAGAACCTGCCATGGAGGAGGGCTGGGGAGGGGGAGGGAACCGGGGACGTTGGTGGTAGGAGATGGGCACTGGTGGCGGGATGGGTGCTAGAACACTGTATGACCAAAACCCAAATATGAACTTTTTAATTGTATATCTTCGTAATTGTAAAAATAAAAAAAATTTTTTAAAAATTAAAAAAAAAATGGAAATAATAGCTTTGGTTTCATTTGGCAACAAGTCAGATGAACCCCCACTCCATGAGGGCCTCTGTTTTCCACATCCGGACTTCCCCCTCGTCAGAACTCCACCCAGCAGACCAGCCTATCACAGCCCGGCTCATTGATATCCACGCTGCAGCAGTCTTTTTTAAATCCAGCCCAGGTATGCTGAACCAGAGACTCACAGACATGGGACAGTGCTGCTACTGGCTCTCCCTGTGCCCAGCCGCTACGAGGCGCCCAGGAGGGATGGCGGGTTCTAGGCCTGGCCCGCCACCCCAGCAGAGCCTCACAACAAGCCAGACAATCCCCCCCCCCACACTCCATGAGGGTCTCCATTTTCCACATCCGACTTCCCCCTCATCAGAACTCCACCCAGAAGACCAGCCTATTACAGCCCGGCTTGCGCGGTAGCTTGTGGCCACGTGGTTCATCAATAAATGCTGGATTTAGAGATGACTACAAGAGTATGCTACCCACACGGCAGAGCCTGGCAAGCTACCCGTGTTGTATTTGATATGCCAAATACCAGTAACAATTATATTAGGCCATTCCCATGACCTGATGGAATGGTTTGAGGCTCTTTATGTTCCTGGAGCAAACAGGTGCCCTTGGGCTCTACTTGCATGAGACAGGTCATATGGAGATGCTACTGGTGCCCGCTCGAGCAAATTGATGATGAAAGGGAAGACAGTGATAGACAGTGATCCTCTGTCCTACCTTTTTTTAGGCCAAAGTCTTGGGTCTGGAGTTACTCAAGCCCTATCCTCTCTCCTAGCTGTTTTCTAGGCCAAAGTCACCTGCTCCCAGTGCTTCATCCATTGTAGTTGTTTACCCTGACAAACCCCACCCCTGCCCCACCCTGGCCAAGCCAACTCTAGCCCTCTGTTGATAAGGATCTCACCTTTAAACCCTCCAATAACCCACGCCCCTTTTTAAAATATTTTGAAAAGAGACTTTATTCCTTTATTCTTTAGAACCATTTGCAATTTTGTGAAACAGTGAGACACCGACCAAACAAAGCTGTCCATGGTGTCTGTCTCCTTGTGGTATCCTCTGCAGCTTCCCCACCAACATCCATTCATATCAGCCTTCCCTAGCTCTTAGCTAATGTCCTTTTCTCTCTCCCATGGTCCCATCCAGGACACCAGAAGTGCATTTAGTTGCCACTTCTCCTAAGAGTACTTTTGCCTGTGACAGTTTCTCAGACATTCCTAATCATTAATGACCAAAATGGTTTGCAGTGAAGGCCAGGAATTCTTTCAATTTCTGTACCCAACTTCCCAATTTGGGGATAATATCCATATACAAAACAATCTTTCAGAAATAAAGAACCTGCCATGGAGGAGGGCTGGGTGAGGGGGAGGGAACCGTGGACGTTGGTGGTGGGAGATGGGCACTGGTGGCGGGATGGGTGCTGGAACACTGTATGACCAAAACCCAAATATGAACTTTTTAATTGTATATCTTTGTAATTGTAAAAATAAAAAAAATTTAAAAAAAAACAATCTTTCAGACACCAGCTGGGTGTCCTACAAAGCAACTTAAGTCTGGCAATGTTTCCCCTGAGATAACATGGAGCTCCGTAAGGTTAAGTGTTCAATCCTATAAGACAGTGTACAAAGCCAGAGCTTTACCCACTATACTACTGCCAGCCCCAGGCCCTCCACTGCACCTCCCATGTCAGACACATATGTATGACCAAGTGGTTATCTTGATTATTTGCAATATTGTGTGTTGTGTGTATGTGTGTGTATGCATGTGTGTTGTCTAGAACTGAATGCAGGTCTCATGGATGCAAGGCATGCCCTGATTATTCTAATTGCCTATATAAATGAGAGATTCCTGAGACCCTCCATTTTTTGGGTTGGATTATTTGGCTAGGGAAGTTCACAGACTTCATTATTAAATTGCCTATTTATTATAAGAATCTAATTCAGGAATAGCCTAATGGGAGATACCCACAGGTAGGACAAGTCTTGTGGGCAAGAGCCCAGAAATCCCATATTCTCTCCAGTCACGACTCTTCCCTCAATCTGCATGCGCTGGAAATCCTCGAAACCATGTAATTTGAGATGGGGGAGGGGCTATTGAGACCTTGTTGCATAAGGACATTCAACCTCTTAATGGGCCCTCTCTTATTTGATAGGCTGAAAATCCCAACCTACTGAGAACATTATTGGCTCCACCTGGAGCCTATCCTTTGGAGCAGCCAAAAGGCCTCATTAACATAACAAAGACTCCCCAATAGCAATGGGATTTTTGTAGAAAGCCCCTCACCCACTAGGTCTGATGTGCTTTTCATGATTAGGCTGAGATTATGGATATTTTTTATTTTGTTTTGCTTTTGGACAACATCTGTCTGTGTTCAGGGGTGGCTTGTGCCTCTGAACTCAGGGATCACTCCTGATAGGCTTGGGGACCACATGGGGTGCTAGGGATTGGACCTGGATTGGCCATGTGCAAGGCAAACACCCTATCCACTGTACTATCACTCCAGCTCCAGACTGAAGCTCTGGGGACTGAAGAAATAGCACAGGAAATAAGGCATTGGTCTTGCATGGGGCTGACCCCAGTCTGATCCCTGAGCACCACTCCTGCGCACAGAGCCGGGACCAGGCCCTGAGCACCACTGAGTGTGAACCAACTCTACCTCCCACCCCCAAACAGATTGAGGGTAGGAGTTTGGAGATAGGTGGTCACAGAGATGAAGTGCCATTTCAACCTGAGTAGATAATGCAAATGCAATATAATTACATAACACACTGTCAACATGATTTATCAAGTCATCTGGCTAAGGTAGCATCTGCCCAGTTTTTACTCTGTAAAATTCCCCTATCCACCCTTATTTTCATATTGCAGTGTTGAGAAGGAAGTCACTATGGGCAATGTACTCAAAAGGAAGGGAAAATTACAACCTCTTGAAGAGTGAAGTAGAACCTATAATGCTGCTTAAAAAAAAAAGAGTAGGGTTAGAGAGAGTACAGCAGATGCAGCAGACCAAGGTTCGATCCATATGGTCCCTGGAGTCTGCCAAGAATGATCTCTGAGTACAGAGCCAGGAGTAAACCCTGAGCATCACCAGGTTTGACCCAAAAACAAAAGGGGGGCAAGGAAAGAGTAGGGCAAATACATGTGACTGTGAAATTTGCTACACAGGAAAACTCTAAGATCTAAGCTACTGGATGATACCTTTGGGTCAACCCAGCCAGTGTAGGCCAGGCCAGCCCTGTACAGGTCAAGCCTGGTTTGTAAAGAGCATGGTTACTCTTTAGTTCTCAAGCTGGCAGTACATAGTGTAATGAAGATATACAGAAGAAGCCTTTAATCATATCTAGATTTTCCCTGTTTTAAGGATTAAAATAAATATAGGAAAGGTAGATGTGAGAAACATAATTTTGTTGCCATCTAAAGTCAAGAAAATAAACAAAGTTTATTGTAGTTTAAAGAGTCATAGAGTCATAGATCAATGTCCCAGCACTGCCAGGCCATGTAGAAATAGAGTTTTCAACATTCCCTCTTTAAATTAAGAGAGAAAAATGAAAGACTGAGAAGGGCAAAGCCCTACCCTTTGGCTCTCTGCACAAACTCTTCAAGCAGTAAGAATACAAGAACTCTGCTGGTGTTGCTTTTTTTTTTTTCTGGGAGAACTGGTTTTTTAATACTTTTTTTAAAATTATTATTTTTTATTATAACACTGTGAGACAGACATTCACAAAGCCGTTCATGATTGGGTTTCAGTCAGGGCTATACATGTTGGTGTTGCTTTTATCTTTATTTATTTATTTATTTATTTATCTATCTATCTCTCTATCTATCTATTTATTTATTTATTTGCTTTTTGGGTCACACCCGGCCATGCTCAGGGGTTTCTCCTGGCTCTGCACTCAGGAATTACTCCTGGTGTGCTGGGGGAGGGGTGGGGGGGGACCATATGGGATGCCAGGGATTGAACCCAGGCCAGCATGGGCTGTAGGCATGCAAGACAAACGCCCCACCTGCTGGGCTATCTATTGCTCCGGCTTGGTGTCACCTTTAAAGGGCCGGTTTCTATACTTCAATCTGTGCTCAGATGTTCACCAATTTACTGAGCTCCCCTGTTAGGCCAAGCGGGCACTAGCGGGAATCAGATGCCTGCATGAAAGCTTATTTACTTAGTGTGATTAATGCTGTCCTGGGAGACACAGGAGACCCAGAGAACTCATCCACGGGGCACTTAGTCTGGACTGTGAGCAAAGTGTCTTTTTTTTTTAATTAAACATTTTATTATACCACCGTGAGATATACAATTATAACGTTGTTCATGTTTGGAGGTTTCGGTCATACAGTGTTCCAGCACCCCGCCCTCCACCAGTGCCCATTTCCCACCACCGATGTCCCCAATTCCCTGCCCCTCCCATAGCCTGCCTAAACGGCAGGTTCTTTGTCTCTTTTCTCTCTTTCTCTCTCTCTCTTTTCCTTCTCTTATACATTGTGGGTTGCACTACATACACTTAGAAGCCATCATGTGCATTTTTTACCTGTATTTAATGCCTGTATTTAATGTTGGTATCAGCCCTTTCGACATTTATTCACACATGTTTCCTCCTCTGTTTTACCTAACCTCTGACTCCCACATGAGCAAAGTGTCTCTTGAGGAAGAAACCTTTGTCCCTGAATGGCCAGGAAGGCACAGGCAAGGCAGAGATGAGAAGCCAAGAAGTGGCTGACACAGGAGTTTTCTGGTGTCTCACCTTAGAGTCCTTATCTTGTCTGTGGCCCCCTTCTGACCTTGCTTCCTTCCTGTGCTCCTTCTCTTACCCCCTCTGCCCCCTGCTGAATTTCTGGCTAGCCCCTTATTCTTGTACAATGCCCACCCTCATTTATACCACATCACAGAGGCTCCCTCAAAATACCATGAGGGCCCACAGAGAGCCATATGGTCCCAGTTGAATATGCTGCTATTTGGTGAGAATGCAGAGATGCACTCATTTTCTTTGGGGAATTGTATATGATTTGAAAAGCCTCAAGGAAGAGGGAGGAGGGAGATAAAAACCTCCATTTAGGCGGATGTGGGAGGGGGTGGGGACATGGGTGGTGGCTGGAGGACTGGTGGAGGCGGGTGCTGGACACTGTGTGACCGAAACCCCCAGCGTGAACAGCATTTAATTGTATATCTCACGGTGGTATAATAAAATGTTAAAAAAAAAAGAAAAGCCTTCAGTCTGCCCCGTCACCTAAAAATCATATTTATTGAAGAATGGATTGTGACCCAGTCAGAAAAACTCTTATCTCACATATGTGAGGTCTGGATTTGAGTGGGCATCACAACAAAATAATTATCTCCATGCATACATATTCATCGACTTCTTATTATTAATGCTTTCCCCCATCACATGCCAGTGTTTTGGAGTTCAGGAAATTGGAGCTGTCTCTTACTTTCCATGGTTTATCATGTACATCTTGTGCTAGACAGGGGACCCTAACCAGTAGCTTGCTGCACGCTCCTCCAACAGCAAGGCAAGGGGGCACTTAATGCAGTAGAGCACAGTTGGCTTTGAATGATGTGCACCCTACATGCTTAGCATGTTACATATAACACAATGTGTCTTTTGGTGGGGGATCATACCTGGCAATGCTCAGGGGTTACTCCTGGCTCTGCACTCGGGAATTGCTCCTGGTGGTGCCTCGGGAACCATATGGGATGCCGGGACCGAACCTGGGTCAGCCGCATGCAAGGCAAAAGCCCTCCCTGCTGTACTGTTACTTCAGCCCAATGCAATGTGACTTAACTAAAAAAAAATTCATGGGCAGGGATGTGACTCAAAGAAAGCACACACGTTTTGCATGTGTGAAGCCCTGAATCCAATGGTACCAGGAAAAAAATTAAAATTCTATTCAACTCCTCTAAAATAATACAAATAAAGGTATCACATAACATTAAAAGGACAACATTTTTGCAAGAAATGTGCATATCTTTTCTTTCTTGGATTTTGTTGGCTTTGGGGGATCATACTCAGGTGTCCTCAAGGCTTACCCCTGCCCTGAGGTGTTGGGGAGCAGGCCTTGGTTGGCACCACAAAGTGCCCTACTCTCTGGGCTGTTTCCTTTAGCTCAAATCTGCATATCTGGCCCCAGAAGTCAAGAAGAATTTAAAGTAATGTTCATAGGGTAATATATCAACAGTCTGAAAGCATCCATGGAAACTTGTGCTCTCCTTGGTGACAAGGGAGAGCACAATTATCTCCTGTTGAGAGAGAAAGAAGAGGTTGGAGGAGAGCCCAAGAGAAAGTGGAAGGGCCAAAGTGTGGTGTATGTGTGTGTGTGTGTGTGTGTGTGTGTGTGTGTGTTGGGGCACAGAAATGGCAGGCACATCCCAGACATGACATTGGTGCTCTTGTCTCCTCCTCTCTACCCTATAGGTCGTTTGTTCTGGGATCACATCCAGCGCCTACTCTCAGGTACTCTCAAGTACTCTCAGGTACTCAAGTACTCAGAGCCTATTCTCAGGTGGGGGTTACCATTGTCCCACTCTCCTAGGAGATCTGGGAATCCAACCTTGCTCTGCAGCATGCAAAACACCTATTCCAGCCCTGCTCCTTTTCTAAAACAAGGCAAGAAGCAAAGGGTGGGACTATCTCCAAGCCCTGTTAAAAGTTTCTAGAAAGTCACGTGGGACAAAGAAGGAGTAATCACGAAGGAAAGTAACACTGGGGAGACTTTCTCACGCCCCACTCTGTAACTCAGGACCAACACTATTCCACTAGTTTTTCAGAATTCCTGGGTGATGGACTCCAGGAATCCGTACAAGAACAAGAACACGCGCTCACTACTTGCCTGTGTCTCGCCGCAACTTGTAGGAGAAAAACCAAGGGGTTTCCTCCTCCCTCCAAAAAATAAGTCGGAATGAATACAGTTGTTTTCTCCTCAAGGAACAACCCTCCCACACCTGCGTTTGGTGGGTTTGTTCCGGGACCTCCCTGCTGCAGAGGGCAGCCAGGGCGCCGCGGAGGGGGCAGCTCCTGGGGGAGAAAACCAGCTCCCTCCGGGAGGGAGAATCCTGGGCACCCGGCGCGGTGCCAGCGCTCCGGCAGGGACACTGCAGCCCGGCGCGGGCATCCGCAGCGCGTCTGGGTCCCTGAGCCCGGCGCCGGCGACACGCGCTGGCTCCCCGGAGCTGCAGGGGGTTGCGTAACCTCACCCGCGGGCAGCAGAGAGGGGTCAGCTCCCCTGCGGCTGCACCGCAAGTCCTCGGGGCCAGTTGGAGAAAGATCACCGCCCCCTGCACCCGCTTCACGAGAAGGAGCCACCGCAAGACTGCAGGAGAGGGAGAGCGGGAGCGAGCTCAAGGCTGCTAGATTAGAATCCCAGGCTGTGGGGGTGGCGGCGAGGGCGCGGCCACAACCTCCTGGAAATCCGCCCTTGAAGCTGGCAGTGCAGAAAGGTGAGGAGTACGCTGCACCAGTTACATCCCATTAATAGGGAGCAGCGAGAGCGGAAACGCAGACTCCGGGGAGCGCGCAGAATCCGCCACCCCAAACAGACAGCTGGGTCTTAGGCGGGAAAAGCCTTAGATGTCTCCGCGACCCTTTTCTTATGTAACTTACATTTGGGGACAGATTCTAGTGCATCCAACGAACTATACAGTGGAAAGTCTCGAAATCTTTGGGGTTCCAGGGGGTTCATCAGAGGTCGGGTGCCCCGCGTTGCGGGCAGCATCTTGGGGTGGTGGGGTGCGGGTGGAACCGGGGATCCCCGAGTCGCGGGGTCGCTGCCGCCGCCGTCTACGCCCGTGCGCTCTCAGCCCGGCAGGGTCGCCGAGTGGCCGGCACCTGCACTTGTGCCCGGCGCTGGGCCCCCGATCGCCCCCCCAGACCCGTGCCCCCGCGCGCACATGGCCGGCGCTTACCTGCGGCCCGGCGGGTCGCTGCAGCCCGTTGGCGGGGCCCGCGCCGTCCCGGCCGCAGACCCCGTCCTCGAGCGCCGGGAAGAGCCCGCAGCGTCGCTGGAAGCGGGCCACCAGCCGGGAGTCCTGCAGGTTCCGCAGCAGCTCGGCCATGGCGGCGCGTCTGCCGGTGCCTTGGGCTCGCACTGCCACTCCCGCCCGCAGCCGCCGGCCGGGGCACTCGGGGAGGAGTCCGGGGCGCCCGCGTACAGGTGCGCGCCCGGGTCCTAGCGCCGCCCCCGAACAGGTGCGGCTCCACCTGGCACCGCGAGGCTCCGCCCTCCGCTCCTGCTCGCGGGCTCGCCCGGGCTCGTGCGGACCCCGCTGTCCAACCAGCTCGGGGTTGAGGGAGGACCAGATGTCCACTGGGTACGGACGCGCCACCTCAGGGCTAGTCTGGTGTGGGTCAGTGCAGCCTGGTGTGGGTCAGTGCAGTTGGACTTGTCTTGAACCCCAGGTGAGGTTGGCTTCCCCTGCCTGTCGCCAGGCGCATTCAACCCTCCTGCCTGCCTGTCCTCTTTCCGCGAGAACAGTTCCCGGGCAGTGCAGGGAGGGTCCCCTGTATGTGCTTTCCAAACTCTGCCTGATGCAACGTCTCCCTGAGGCACCGACTTCCCGACCTTGCTTAAGAACCAGAGATTCAAGGTGCAGCTGGACCCTCCGGTTTTCCATGTCCCAGTCCTGGTCTCTGCCCTTGGGAATTAGTGACTGATACTGATACGCGTGAGCCCAGCCTGTTTCTCTCCTGACCTGATGCCTCTTAACACGATGACGCCAAGCAAACGGGACTGGACCTGGAGATCCAAGCTGGTGCTGAAGGATTGGGAAGAAGAATCGGCCTTGGGGGAACGCACCCACTGTTCACTGCCTCTCTCCTGCACCTGCTTTGGGGCTCCCAGCAGGGCAGGAAACATTGGTAGCGGTGGGACCCCGCTTTCCCCTTCCTATACTGAATCTTCTTCCAGGAAAGCTGAGCTTCCCAAGAGGGTCTCTCGTGGAAATCTCTTAGAGAGGGAGAAACAACAGCCTAATTAATTAGGCCCAGCCTTGGGCCTACACCCAGTGTCGTTGGTGTGTAGCCGAGAGTTGTCAGCATTGGCACAGCACATGCAGAGCCTACCAACTATTGGGTTGCACCAGTCACTGTGAATGAACACCTGGCACTACCTTGTTTCCCAGTTGTACTTTTTTTTTGGGGGCAGGAAATTTTTTGGGATATAACTTCCAAGGTTGCTTTATTCTCCCTCATGCATTTATTTCTGCTCTCCTTCCCAGTCCTGGCTAGAGAGGAAGTTCAAGGTGACTGAGAGCAAGAGATCTCTTGGGAGAGGCTGTTTTCTGCTATGCTGGGGAAGAAGCTCAGCCGCTGTCATTCCTCTGCTCTGTCGCACACAGAAGTCAGGTCCCAGAAACAGAAAGCTCTCTCCCGGCTCTGCCGTCATTTCCAGTCACAGTCATCAAACTCAGGGATTTGGTTTATAAACCTGGAATGACAGTTGTTCAGGGATTTATTTTTTTAGGTGTTAAGATAAGACATTATATTGTGTGCATTAGAAACCATTATCATTGTTCTAATGGAATGTATTGTTAAACCACAGAATCTCAATCAATCACTGTATCACTGTCTTCCCATTGTTTCATCGATTTGCTCAAGTGGGCACTAGTAACATCTCCATTAGTCCTGTCACAAGCAAGTGTAATCCAAGGGCATCTACTTGCTTCAGGGACAGGAGGAGCCCGAAACCATTCTTCAGGTCATGGAACTGAGGTCCATAATTGTTACTAGTTTTTGGCATAACAAGTAAATAAAACACGAGAGTAGCTTGCCAGGCTTTATCGATTTCAATCAATAAAATTGTAAATTAAAGTAAATTCATTCATGGACTAATATTTGGGGAAAAGTCTGAAAATAACTAAAAGGAAAAAAATAGTCCTAAAACATTTCAATCATTAGGCTCCCAAATTCAATGCTTCAATTTTTCTTCCATTGATTAGGAAACAGAGGCAACACAGACCATGGTGAATCTGGCGTTAGGCCAAAGAGTTGTGTTTTCACACAACAAACTTTGTCTCCTTGGAGGTTCAAGCACTGACCCCAGCTTCTAATGACGCTGTGCCTCTGTGTGCCCTAGCTTCTTCCTGTAAAGGGATGCTCCTTTTCTTGTCTTCCCTTTGTGACTGCTGTGGAAAACCATTGTCATATGAGTTCCACAGTACACAACCATAACTGTGGGCATTGTGCTGGAGCCATTGGATTTAGGAAGCTGTCCCCAGGAAATTCGGGTCTGAGAATATGGAGGTGGAAAAGCCAGTAGACTTCTGGGCAGTAACTGACAGGTTTCTCCAGTCTTTCATCCAAGGCTCAAGTTGATCTGAAGGTGGATCATCTTGGAAAAGTGAATGAAGGAGCTTTCTAGTACAATGCGTCATGGATATCTCAAATGGTAGCCTTTTTTTTTATTTTTTTATTTTTTTTTTTAGTGATTAAACGTGTATTTATTTTAGTTCAGTTAAAACATACATTGTTTCATTGGAAGCGCTGTAGCACTTTGCCAACAAATCATACTGAATTGTTTGCAGCACCCATCCCGCCACCAGTGCCCATCTCCCACCACCAACGTCCCGGTTCCCTCCCCCTCCCCCAGCCCTGCTCCATGGCAGGTTCTTGATTTCTTTCCATTTCTCTCTCTTTCTCTTTTCCTTCCCCTCCAGACTATGGATTACAGAACATACATTAAAGGGTTGTTATGTGTATCTTTTTGCCTCTATTTAATGTTCAGTTCTAGGTTGGTATTAGTACCCTCAACAATTGTTAGCACACTGTTCCATTTCTGTCTTACCTAGCTCTGAATCCCACACGTTTGTGATAATTTCCACCTTTGACAGGACCTCCTGATATATGTTTCACTTGATCTTGGATATTGGTATCATATTATGTACCTATATATTTATGTTATGCAGATAAATGCAGTCATTCTGTATCTGTCTCTCTCCTTCTGGCTAATTTCACTCAACATAATCTTCTCCATGTCCATCCATTTGTAGGCAAATTTTATAACTTCATTTTTCCTAATAGCTGCATAGTATTCCATTGTATAAATGTACCAAAGCTTTTTTATCCAGTCATCGATTTTCGGGCACTCTGGTTGAGGTAGCCTTTTTTTTTTTTACTATGCAAATAAACAGAAACTACCTGGAGTTCTTGGCTAGTTTCATACTAGTCCTGCAAACATATCCTGTGAATATATACATATATCACTTGATCACTTGACATACCGTTATTCCTCGATTTGCTCAAGCGGGTGCCAGTAATATTTCCATTTGACCCTATCACGTGCCAGTGTGGCTCAATGGCATCTGGTTGCTTCAGGAATACAAAGAGCCTCAAACCGTTCATTCAGGGTCTTGACAAGGAAGTCTGACTATCTTGTAGGTGGGTGGTCACATGATCTTTTAACATCCTGTGGGATCCAGTCGGTAACGGCTCTAGTCCAGCAGTCATCTCCAAATCGCATTACATGTCCAGCCCATCTGATTTTCAATGCCTTGGCAAACAAGACAGCGTCCCTGACTCTGGAACAGCGATGGAGGTCAGAGCTCTGGATTCCTTCTTTCACTTGAGTGAGGTGTGATATTCCAAGCATAGCTCTTTCAATTCCTCTTTGGGAGACCTGAATAGCATTCTCATCCTGCTTTCATAGGGCCCAGGTCTCTAAGGCGTATGTTAATGCAGGGAGAACAGTGGAGTTGAAGAGATGTGCATGAAGTCTGAGGTTGTTTGTCTTTTTAGCTATTTCTTCGATGCCTTAAAGGCATTCCATGCCACTCTCTTCCTCCTGTGCAGCTCAGGTTTTACGTCGTTCATCATGTTGACTTCTCGACCTAGGTACACATAACTGATGCATTCAGAGATGTTTGTTCCATTGAGAGTGAATGGGGCCTCTGGAACTAGTTCATTTCTCATGAACATAGTTTTGCTGAGATTCAGCTGTAGACCTATCTTTCCACATTCTCGGTCAAAGTCAACCAGTATTTGTGCCTTTTGGCTAATGTTTGGTATTATGAGAACGATGTCATCAGCGAAGCAGAGGTGGTTTAATTGCCGACAATCTATCCTCATTCCCATTACTTCCCATTCTAATTGTTGCATGATGTTCTCAAGGGTGGCACTGAAGAGTTTTGGTGAAATGGTATCACCCTGTCGACCCCTCTTTTGATATTGATGACCACTTCTTTGTATAATGGTGAGATCCTGGTGGTGAATCCGTAATAGAGCTCAAGAAGGATATTGATGTACTGGGTTTGAACACCCTGTTTGGCTAGGGCTTCAATGACCACTTCAGTCTCCACAGAATCAAAGACTTTCTTTAAATCAATGATCGTGAGACAAAGTGGTATCCTGAACTCCCTACACACTTCAATGAGCTTGGTTACTGTGTGGATATGGTCGATTGTGCTGAATCCTTTTCGGAAGCCAGCTTCGCTCGGCGTGGTTGCCCTTCATCTAATGTTCTGCCAATCCTGTTCAGGATGACTAGAGTGAACAGCTTGTAGATGACAGACAACAGGCAGATGGGGCGATAGTTGCCAATGTCGTGGATGTCTCCCTTCTTGAACAGTAGAGCTGTCTTGCTGGTTTTCCAATGGGAGGGCACCTTGAATTCGGAAGGTAGGTGTGAAGAGCCAAGCCAGTGTATTGATGAGTACTGAAGACAGATTCTTCAGGTGTTCGGGTCTGACTTTGACTGGGCCAGGTGCTGTTTCCTTCTTTACTGACCGAAATGGCATGTTGGATTTCAGAAGGGAGAAATCCAACATATAGATATAGATATAGATATAGGTATAGATATAGATATAGATATAGATATAGATATAGATATAGATATAGATATAGATATAGATATAGATATAGATATAGATATAGATATAGATATACACACATATATATAAACTCAGTATATATAAACTCAGTATATATATAAACTCAGTATATATATATATATATATATATCCTGCCCAGGGTAGAAATCCAATTATTTGCACTTTGCTCAATTGTCTGTCTGTAACAATTACTAAAGGACAGAGTTTAAAGTAATATTTTTATTGGTTCACATAATACATTGAGAGACTCACAGACATGGGGCAGAGCTGCTACTCACGTTCCCTGTGCCCAGCTGCTCATGAGGCGCCCAGGAGGGGATGGCGGGTTCTTGCCCTGGCCCGCCACCCCCAGCAGAGCCTTGCAACAAGCCAGACGACCTCCATGAGGGCCTCCATTTTCCACATCTGGACTTCCCCCTTGTCAGAACTCCACCCAGAAGACCAGCCTACTCAGCCTGGCTCACTCAGCCACTTATGGCAGCATGGTTCACCAATAAATGCTGGATTTAGAGATGACTACGAGAGTATGTTACCCACGGCAGAGCCTGGCAAGCTACCCGTGTCGTATTTGATATGCCAAATACCAGTAACAATTATAGACCTCATTCCCATGACCTGATAACATGGTTTGAGGCTCTTTTATGTTCCTGGAGCAAGCAGGTGCCCTTGGCGTCTACTTGCATGAGACAGGACATACAGAGATGTTACTGGTGTCTGCTTGAGCAAATGATGATGAGCGGGAAGACAGTGATACAGTGACAGTGAATACATAAATTTCAGGAGTCCAGCTTCATACCACAATATGTGCACATGTCACAATCCAACCCTCCACTGAAGGTCTCTTGCTATTTCATTACCAAAATGACCCTCTGAAAACAAACATATTTCTTCAGATAATGTAAGAATTTGTGTGTGTCTTCTTGATTTGTTTACTTTAGTTGTTTACATTCCAGGTATAAGAGAAATAATCTAAAACTTGTAGAAAAGGACAGTATTAGGCAAAGGTTGGTTGCCAGTGGTTTTCAATCACCAGCCCATGGACCAGTGCTGGTCCACAGGTATAAGAAAGATGAAAACAACTGGTCTACCACCTTGCTTCTCATTGCTCGTCCATGAACTGGAATGCAGGACAGGTGCTAGTCTGCAAGGGTTAAAAGGTTGGAGAGCATTGGCTTTTTTAAAAATAGGTTCCCCCAAGCTAGAGGTTTAAAGAACCCAGGCATTTTGTTCCCTTTTATATAAAAATTCCAAGGTGAGAAGTTTGGGCCATTGGGAGGCTTTGTATAATGAACTCTACTCAGTGACTCAGGTTATTTACATTTTATTGTTCTGCCAGCCCTCTAAATGAGCCCTGGATCACTCACTTCTTCTGCATGGTTGGTGTTGGGTTTGGGGCATATTTGAAATATACTGAGTATCCTTCAGAGCAATTTCTTTTTTAAGCAAGAGAGCAGAATTTCATAACTCATTTTATTTTCTTCTGTGTTTGTTAGTTTTTTGGGTCCCACCCAGCAATGCACGGGACTTGCTCCTGGCTCTAAACTCAGGAATTACTTCTGGTGGCCTTCAGGGTAACTTATGGCCTATCAGGGATTAAACGCTAGTTGGTCGCATGCAAGGTAAGCACCCTACCTGATGTACTATCTCTCTGGCCACATCACACCTTTTCTCTGGTATCTCTTCCTGTGAGGAGGCAGTTATATGGCCCCCAAGAAAGACTTAGAAACATCACATCTGCAGGGCAGTCTGTGCCCAGTGCACCTTCTTTAGTCAAAGATGGGAGGGAAGCTTTCTGGTCAACAGCCTGTACCAGGTATGAAAATGAAACTAACGTGTCAAATATAAATCACGATCACGATCACGATCTTCCCGTTGATCATCTATTTGCTAGAGCAGGCACCAGTA
This sequence comes from Cryptotis parvus, assembly GCA_021461705.1. NCBI lineage: Eukaryota > Metazoa > Chordata > Mammalia > Eulipotyphla > Soricidae > Cryptotis > Cryptotis parvus. The sequence continues at coordinate 55,153 of JAJIBD010008055.1, forward strand.
ATATCTCTATATGTCCTGTCTCATGCCAGTAGAGCCAGGGGCATCGGCTTGCTACAGGAACACAAAGAGCCTCAAACCATTATATTAAGTCATGGGAATGACCTAATATAATTATTACTGGAATTTGGCATATCATATACAACACGAGAAGCTTGCCAGGCTTGTCGAGCGGGAGGCAAACTCTTTTAAACACCTCCAAATAAAGCATTTATTGATGAACCGC
>JAJIBD010008056.1:0-46944 GCA_021461705.1 Cryptotis parvus
CCAGATGGATTCACCAGTGAATTCTACAAAACCTTAAAAGAGGACCTACTACCAATTCTTTTTTAAGCTCTTCCGGCAAATTGAAGAAACAGAAATACTCCCAAATAGCTTTTACGAGGCACATATCACCCTGATACCCAAAGCAGACAAAGATGTCACAAAAAAGAAAACTACAGACCAATCTCCCTGATGAATACAGATGCTAAGATCTTCAACAAAATACTAGCAAATAGAATCCAAAGAGTCATCAAAAAGATTGTACACCATGACCAAGTGGGATTCATCCCGGGAATGCAAGGATGGTTCAACATCCGCAAGTCAATCAACATAATACATCATATCAACAAAAAAGAAAAATAAAAACCATATGATCATATCAATAGATGCAGAGAAGGCATTTGACAAGATTCAACACCCGTTCATGATGAAAGCTCTCCGTAAAATGGGGATTGAAGGAACCTTCCTCAAGATAATCCAGGCCATCTACTACAAGCCCACAGCGAGCATCATTCTCAATGGGGAAAAACTGAAAGCCTTCCCCTTAAGATCAGGGACAAGACAAGGCTGCCCGCTCTCTCACCACTTCTATTCAATATAGTGTTGGTCTTTTTCTAATGTCTTCAGCTGTGTAGTCAGGTTATTTATGTGGGCGCTTTCTTGTTTCCCTGATGAATGCTTGCAGAGCTATAAACTTCCCTCTTAACACGGCTTTTGCCGTGTCCCACAAGTTCTTATAATTGGTGTCTTCATTTTCATTTGTTTCCAGAAATCTTTGGATTTCCTGTTCGATTTCTTCTATGACCCATTTGTTGTTCAGGAGTGAGCTGTTCAGTTTCCAGGTGCTTGGTTTGACTCCCTGTTTTTGTGTAACGGTTAACTTCCATTTTCAGTGCATCATGGTCTGAAAAGATAGCTGACACAATTTCTATCTTTTTTATTTTATTGAGGTATGCTTTGTGGCTGAGCATGTGGTCTATCTTGGAGAATGTTCCATGTGCACTAGAGAAAAATGTGTATTCAGCTTTTTTGGCATGAAAAGCCCTGTATATATCCACTAGCTCTCTTTCTTCCATTTCTTCCTTCAGGGCCAATATTTCCTTGGTGAGTTTCAGTCTTGTTGATCTATCCATCGTTGATAGAGCAGTGTTGAAGTCTCCAACTATTATTGTGCTACTGTTAATGTCTTCTTTGAGGTCTCTTAGCAGTTGTTTTATGTATTTTGCTGACCCCTCGTTGGGTGCATATATGTTTAGTAGTGTAATTTCTTCCTGGTGTACATACCCCTTATTTAATAAGATGTGGCCTTCGTTGTCCCTTCTAACCTTTTTTCAGCCTGAAGTCTATATTATCTGATACTAATATGGCCACACCAGCCTTTTTGGAGGAGTTGTTTGCATGGAGAATGGTCTTCCAACCTTTGACTCTGAGTCTGTGTTTGTTCTGCTTATTCAGATGCGTTTCTTGTAGACAGCAGAATGTTGGGTTCAATTTTTTAATCCATTTTGTCACTCTGTGTCTCTTAATTGGTGCATTTAGACCATTGACATTGAGAGAGATTATTGTCATTGGATTTTGTGCCATCTTTCTTTTTGTGTTTGTTGTGCTTATGGGTTTGGTCGCATTACAGTAGTCACTTCAGTTCTTCTTTTAAAGTTGGTTTTGAGTCCATGAAGTTCCTGAGTTGTTGCTTATCCATGAAGTTGTGTATCTTTCCTTCATATCTGAATGTGAGCCTGGCCAGATAAAGAATTCTTGGTGAGGCCTGCAGTTCATTGAGCCTTTTTCACAATATCCCACCATTGTTTTCGGGCTCGGAGTGTTTCATCAGAGAAGTCTGCTGTATATCTTAGAGATGTTCCTTTGTATGTGATTTCCTTCTTTGATCTTGCTGCTTTCAATATTCTATCCCTATCTATAGTTTTTGTCATTTTTATTAAGATGTGTCTTGGAGTATTCTTGTTGGGGTTTCTTTTTAGCTGGTATCCTACAGGCCTCTTGGATCTTGAGGCAAGCATTCTTTAGTTCCGGGAACTTTTCAGCAATGATGGCTTTGACAGTTTCTTCTTCATCAGGGTTTTCTTCTTGCCCTTCTGGGACCCCAATGATCTGTATGTTGTTTCTTCTGGCTTCATCCCTATTATCTCTTTGTTGTCTGTTCGGTAATTGTGAGCCTTTTTTCTATCTTCTGGTGTTGTGTAGAGAATCTTTGGAACTCGTCTTCGAGATCACTAATTCTTTCTTCAGTAGCTATTATTCTGCTATGATGGCCTTCCACTGTGTTTTTTTATTTCATTTTCCTCATTTTTAATATCTGTCATTTCCCTTTGCATTTTCCTCACTTCTTCTATCACGTCCTCTTGTATTTTATTGATTTTGCATTCCATTGCTTCTTTGAATTCCTTTTGAATCCTTAACAGTTCTTTCCGAAATTCTTTTTCAGAGAGGTTATACAACTCATTGGTATTGCTAGACTCATCTGGGCCCAGTGACTTCACTCACAGAGCTTGATGGAATTTTGCATTGCTTTACCATTATGACTATTGTAGGTTGCAAATGTGAGTTCTTGGGTGACTAGATAGTACAGTTAGTAGGTATCTGGTCTGTTTGCAGAGTTTGGGTGGGTGGCAAGGATATATGAACCAAGGTTCACTGGTATTTTGGGATGTTCCCAAAAGCGCCAGGGGCCCAAGGGTCGGTCCGGGTTGAAACCAAGGCAGTTTGCCTTGGTTCCCGTTGATGGAGTTTCCGCTCTTCCCTGGGGCAGCTTGGGGTCAAGCGGAGACGCAAGAATCACACACACACACACCTGTGGGGGTATCTCTTTTCTTCTTAAGTCTTCTCTTTTGCTTGATTTGTACCCAAAATGGGAAAGTCTGTTATCTTGCTGTGCTTAATGCAAACTTACTCACCAAATTTATTAAAAGCAAACTGATATTTTATAAAGCAAAGGTGGAGATAAACTGTATTTCAGTAACATGACATTTTAGAAATCAGGTTCTAGTTTTACATAGATATTAAACATTTTAGGGACTACAGCTATAAAACCTTACCCTATGAGGCACAAATTGCCAAGCAAAATAGTTATTTAAGGTATGTACTTGCTCCGGTAGGGCAATCTCTGTCCAAAATCTATAAGGAAGTTATTCTAAAACTCACAACACCTCAAACTAGAAAGCAATTGAAGGTCTTCTGGGAAATGACAGGATTCCATAGGCTGGATCCCCAACTATGGCATTATAGCAAAACCTCTCTATGAGGCAATGGTTGACTGATTTTGAACCTCTGCAATCGTAATAAGAACTGCCAACTGACATTAAAAATTCTTAAAGATCATTTCGTTTCAGTTCCATTTTTTGGCACTTTCTAATCTAAAATTATCCTCTTACCTTATAGGTAGCTGAGAAGCAAGGGATGGCACTAGGTCTATTAACCCAGAAGCTGGGAGAAACCCTAGATCTGTAGCCTATTTCTCTAAATCACATGATAGTGTGGCCCAGGGATGTTCCAGATGCCTCCAAGTAGTAGCAGCAGCTGCTCTTATGGTTGAGGAGTCAATCAAACTGACTATAGGCCAGCCACTAAAAAGTCCTTTGATGTGGATGTTTAAGTTAAACTAACCAGGAATTAAAGTTAAGATGTGCTGTTATTGTGGTTACTCTCAGTGGCACATAGGCTTCACATTTCTTGGATAAGTCTTTTACATTAGTTTTCTGGTGGGCTTTAGTTGATATCTGCTGCATTTGGGTTTTTTGATTCTACTGTTCCTCAGATAATCAGTTTCTAAACTCTTAAATACTTAGGATACTGTTACTGAGTTTTTATGGGGGAGGTTGTGGGGGGTTCGTAATCAGCAGCACTCAAGGCTAAGTTTTTCTTGTGTCTCAGAGATCAGTTTGCACTCCTGTCCTCTGATGCTGGTGCTTGAGGGAACATATGTGGCATCAGGTCCTAAACAGGGATGGCCATAGGCAAAGGCAAGTCCTCTGTACTATCTTTCTGGTCATTGTCATTTTTTCCATTATATTGTTAGCCTGGTTTAGATGTAGCTTCCTATTGTGTCTCTTATTATCTGGTGTTCTGCTGGGTGTATCTGTGTCTGTGATTCAAGCATTCCTGGGCTTGAAATACTCTCCCTCTGAAGGGCGGGTCTCTGCAGGGTGGGTCCTTGTAGGCTGGGTTTCCCACAAGCCGGGCTAGAGACTGGATTAATCTGTTGGGTGGAGAATTTAAGAGCTGCGGAGTGTGGATGGTGAAGAATCTGCCATCGGTACTCATCAATACACTAACTTCGGCTCTTCACACGCTACCTGTCTGAATGCAAGGTGCCCTACCAATGGAAAACCAGCAGGACAGTTCTACTGTTCAAGAAGGGAGACATTCACGACAACGGCAACTATCGCCCGATCTGCCTGCTGTCCGTCATCTACAAGCTGTTTACACGAGTCATCCTGAACAGGATTGGCAGAACACTAGATGAAGGACAACCATGGGAGCAAGCAGGCTTCCGGAAAGGATTCAGCACAATCGACCATATCCACACAGTAACCAAGCTCATCGAGGTTTGTAGGGAGTATAAGATGCCGCTCTGTCTCACGTTCATTGATTTACAGAAAGCCTTTGATTCTGTGGAGACTGAAGCAGTCATCGAAGCTCTAGCCAAACAGGGTGTTCAAACCCAATACATCAAGATCCTTTGTGAGCTGTATTACGGATTCACCACCAGGATCTCACCATTCTACAAAAAGTGATCATTGATGTCAAAAGAGGGGTTCGACAGGTGATACCATTTCACCAATACTCTTCAGCGCCACCCTCAAGAACATAAAGTGACAATTAGAATGGGAAGAACTGGGAGTGAAGATGGATGGTCGGCAACTACACCACCTCCGTTTTGCTGATGACATTGTTCTAATAACGCCAAACATTAGCCAAGCGGCACAAATGCTGGCTGACTTTAACCGAGAATGTGGAAAGATAGGTCTACAGCTGAATCTAAAGAAAACAATGTTCATGAAGAATGAGCTAGTTACAGATGCTCCATTCACTCTCAATGGAACAAACATCTCTGAATGCAGCAGTTATGTGTACCTAGGTCGAGAACTCAACATGATGAACGACCTAAAACCTGAGTTGCGCAGGGAGGAGGAGAGCGGCATGAAATGCCTTCAAAGGCATCGAAGAAATAGCTAAAAGGACAAAGAACCTCTGGCTCCGGGCACATCTCTTTGACTCCACCATTCTCCCTGCATTAACATATGCCTCAGAGACCTGGGCCCCTACGAAAGCAGGATGAGAATGCTATTCAGGTCTCCCAGAGAGGAATCGAAAGAGCTATGCTTGGAATATCACGCCTCAAGTGAGAGAAGGAATCCGGTGTTCTGACCTCCATCGCTATTCCAGAATCAGGGATGCTGTCTCGTTTGCCAAGGCATCGAAAATCAGATGGGCTGGACATGTAATGTGATTTGGAGACAACTGCTGGACTAGAGCCGTTACCAACTTGATTCCACGGGATGTCAAAATATCACGTGGCCGCCCACCTACAAGATGGTCAGACTTCCTTGTTAAGACCCTGAAGGAACGGTTTGAGGCTCTTCATATTCCTGAATCAACCAGATGCCATTGGGCTACATTGGCACGTGATAGGCTCCAATGGAAATGTTACTGGCGCCGCTTGAGCAAATCGATGAATAACGGGATTCAAGTGATTAAGTGATTATCTGGTGTAACTTTTCCAGTATTCATCCCTAGTCTGTGTTTTATGCATAGAGCATAGAGAGGCAAGATAAGTGCTCTCTATATGCTGGATATACGCCTCAGAGACCTGGCGTATTTCTTTCACTCAGAGCAGGATGAGAATGCTATTCTCACTCAAGTGAGAGAAGGAATCCTGAGCTCCTACCTCTGTTGCTATTCCAGAATCAGGGATGCTGTGTTGTTTGCCAAGGCATCGAAAATCAGATGGACTGGACATGTAATGCGATTTGGAGATGACCGCTGGACTAGAGCTGTTACTGACTGGAAATTATAATAGATAATTATAATTTATAATTATCTATCCAGGATATAAAGAGCATAGAAGTGTTTTCCCCAAGTATAGAGTTTTTTTCATTTTTACTTTCCCAAGATGCAATGGGTTTTCCCCATTATCCTGAGTGTAACAGAGTTGATTTTCTTTCACTCATAGATTCTTTGGAATTTTTTTCACAGGAGAGACAAGAGAGAAGAGTCTGTGAACATGTGGTTCTCTCATAGTGGCTGCTGTCTTCCATTCTCAAACTTTAGGCTGCATTCTTGGGACTATGAAAAGGAAAGTGTATATCTATTTCTTCATCGTCTGTAGTTTCATACTCTCACCAGTACCATCTCAGCATCTGCCAATTCATGAATTGTTTAAGTGAATTCATGCTAGATTCCCACTGCCTCCATACTCCTAAGTAAGTAACCATTTCCCCCTTGTGATAGCTCTGTTTTCTCTCTCTCTCTCTCTCTCTCTCTCTCTCTCTCATTAGACTATAGGGATTGCTTTCCAGGAACATTAATGTTCGTAAATGTTCTAGGAGAATCATGAACTTGCAGGTTTTCATTATTGTTGTAATCTTCAAAACACAGCTTTACTCCATATTTCTGAATCCAAAATAGAAACTAGATGTTTCCTGAATCTTTTGAGATAATTTGTAAGAGTTCCTTATTGCTACCCTCCAGAGACTCATTCACATGATCATTGCTATTGCTGTTCTAAAAGTAGTCAATCAGACTTTGTTCTAGCTATGTGCCTTCCTTAAAATATAGTAAATTGACTCTCACTAATTATGGACAGTGCAAACTATACTAGACACACTGTGTCAAAACTTTGCTTTGAGTCCAAAAGAAGTTAGGATCCTAAAGTAACATGTGATATCTATCTGTAATTAGAAATGTTTCTTTTTTATGTAATTTTCTGTGTCAGCCCATCAATAAATGCTAGACTTAGAGATGACTACAAGAGTATGCTACCTGCATGGCAGAGCCTGGCAAGCTACCCATGTTGTATTTGATATGCCAAATACCAGTAACAATTATAGACCTCATTCCAGAATGGATTGAGGCTCTTTATGTTCCTGGAGCAAACAGATGCTCTTGGGCTCTACTAGCATGAGACAGGACATATGGAGATATTACTGGGGCTCACTCGAGCAAATCAATGATGAACGGGGAAGACAGTGATACAGTGAATTTGTAAGATTAGGTTCAGGAATGTGGGAGCACTGGGAAGCCCTTTCAACTTTGGGGATGAAGGTTCCATAGAACTAGAGATACTACTAAACTTTAAAAAATGATAAGGTTTTAGCAACAAGTGCTGGCGTGGATGCGGGGAAAAAGGGACTCTCATACACTGTTGGTGGGAATGTCGACTTGTACAACCTTTCTGGAAAACAATATGGACATTCCTCCAAAGACTAGAAATTGAGCTCCCCCTTTGACCCAGCCATACCACTCCTGGGAATATACCCTGGGAAGCCAAAAACACACAGCGGAAACACAATCCACACTTTTATTTTCATAGCAGCACTATTCACAATAGCCAGAACGTGGAAACAACCAGTATGCCCAAGAACAGATGACTGGATAAAGAAGCTTTGGTACATCTACACAATGGAATACTATGCAGCTGTCAGGAAAAATGAAGTTATGAAATTTGCCTATAAATGGATGGACATGGAAAGAATCATGTTGAGTGAAATTAGTCAGAAGGAAAGAGACATAGAATGACTGCATTTATTTGCATGACATAAATATACCAGGTGATCTTACCAAAAGTGGAAATTACCACAAGCGCATGGGAGTCAGAAGTTAGGTAAGATAGAGAAGGGAACATGTGTGAATAAATGTCAAAAGGTCTGATACCAACATAGAACTTAGCATTAAATACAGACAAAAAATGCAAATGATGGCTTCTAAGTGTCGTGAGTGTAACCCACAATGTGTGGGAGAAGGAGGAGAGAGAGAGGGAGAGAGAGAGAGGAGATAAAGAACCTGCCATTTAGGCAGGATGTGGGAGGGGGAGGGAATGGGGACATGGGTGGTGGTTGAGGGGCACTGTTGGAGGCGGGGGTGCTGGAACACTGTGTGACCAAAAACCCCCAAGCATGAACAACATTGTAATTGTATATCTCACGGTGGTATAATAAAATGTTAAAAAAATGATAAGGTTTTGTTTTTAATCATAGTGAGATGCACAGTTACAGAGTTGTTCATAAGTGAATTTAAATCATATCCTTTTCCAACACCTGTCCCTTCACCAGTGTACATTTCCCACCTCCAGTCTCCTGAATCTCCCTCCCGTACTGCACCATCCTCCCTGCCTCATGGCAGGCACATTTTTTTTCTAACTCTTTCTTCTCTCTCTCCCTTATCCACCTCTTTCTCTTTCCTTTTGAGCATTATGGGTCAAAATACAATACAGATACTGAAAGGTTATCATATATATACCTTTACCTACTGTCAACAGTCAGTTCTACCCAGTATGATCATTTCTAGCTATGATGTCATCCTGGTATCTTCTCTTCTGTATCCTAACTTCCATCTGTGCCCAAAATACTTGTGATAGATTGGAACCACTGATGAGTCCTTCTGATTCCTATTTTTCAAGGCTTGGATATTAGTCACTGTCTCACTGTCTTCCCATTCATCATCGATTGGCTAGAGCGGGCACCAGTAACATCTCCATATGTCCTGTCTCATGCTAGTAGAGCCCAAGGACACCTGCTTGCTCCAGGAACATAAAGAGCTTCAAACCATTCCATCAGGTCATGGGAATGAGGTCTAAAATTGTTACTGGTATTTGGCATATCAAATACAACACGGGTAGCTTGCTAGGCTCTGCTGTGCGGGTAGCATACACTTGTAGTAATCTACTACATATTGGATATTAGTCTAATACTATTTTTCCCTCTGACCTTACAGCCTACAGTCCTCCGCTCTACCAGCTGAGCTATTGAAGGGAGTACAGGTTTGGCTGCAGTGGCCAGCTGTGTCGACGAGATGACAGACAGGAGAAAAGCTTGTCTATACCAAGTGCTCTGCTCCGTGGACCCTGATGGGCAGTGAACTTGGTATGACATAGAAAAAGACTGGTCCCCTGGGATGAACCCAGAGCCACAGCAGAACCTGGCAAGCTTACCGTGGTGTATTCAATATGCCAAAAACAGTAACAATAACAGACCTCATTCACAATGAATGGAGACATTAATGGCACCCACTTGAGCAAATAGATGAACAATGGGAAGACAAGTGATGAGTTACTATTTTTTCATATTCTGTAAAGTGAGCAAGTGGATACAGTCATTTAATATCTCTCTCTTTCCTTCTGAATCATTTTGCTTAGCATGATACTCTCCATGTCCTTCCATTTATAAGACAATTTTCACTGTATCACTCTCTTCCCGTTCATCACCGATTTACTCGAGCGGGCACCAGTAATATCTCCATATGTCCTGTCTCATGCAAGTAGAGCCCAAAGGGCACCTGCCTGCTCCAGGAACATAAAGAGCCTCAAACTAGTCCTTCAGGTAATGGGAATGAGGTCTATAATTGTTACTGGTATTTGGCATATCAAATATGACACAGGTAGCTTGCCAGGCTCTGCTGTGTGGGTAGCTATACTCTTGTAGTCATCTCTAAACCCGGCATTTATTGATGAACAGGCTGTGATAAGCTGGTCTTCTGGGTGGCATTCTGACGAGGGGAAGTCTGGATGTGGAAAATGGAGGCCCTCATGGAGTGGGGGTCGTCTGGCTTGTTGTGAGGCTCTGCTGGGGTGGCAGGCCAGGACTAGAACCCGCCATTCTTCTTTGGTGCCTCATGAGTGGCTGGGCACAGGGAGAGTCAGTAGCAGCTCTGCCCCATGTCTGTGAGTCTCTGGATCAGCATACCTGGGCCAGATTTAAAAAAAGACTGCTGCAGGGTGGATCTCGATGAGCAGGGCTGTGATAGGCTGGTCTATCTCACAAGAGAACAAGTGAGCAGAAAATAACTGGTGGAAGGAGTTCTGGAAGACCTGGAACAAGCCTGCAAGCCACGAGATGTGAAGTGTAGGCTGGGCTTGGGGTTCTGGGCACATGAAGGGGTCAGGAGCTGAGGCATAAGGGCTGAGGCAGGCGGGGCAGCTAGGATCCAGGAGTGGATTTCCCCTCAGCAGTAGAGAACACTGAGATTTCAGGAAGAGATCAAGCAGCTGCACTGGGGGAGGGAATAGGCTTCTTTTTCTCCCAGCAGCGGTTTCCTTTCCTTGCGGTTGTATCACCCCTCCCTCTTAGGATGATGACGTGACGTTGACATCAAACAAGGATCACTTGAAAGTGCCTGTGCAGTTAGCTCTGCTTGGGAAGGAGAGCGGAAGTCCTACCACTCTTACTGGAGAATCCCTTGGGATCTTATGAATTTATTTTTCCTAACAGCTGTATAGCATTCCATTGTTTAGATGTATAATAGTTTCTGTATCCAGTCATTTGTTCTTAAGCACTTGGGTCATTTCCAGATTCTGACTGTGAATAGTGTTGCAATGTACATAGAAGTGTAGATGGTGTTTCTGCTGTGTATTTTTGGGCTCCCAGGTATATTAGGAGCCCAATATATAGTTTCTGATGAATGTTCATATTGTTTTCCAAAAAGGATGGACCAGTGGGCATTCCCAAAAACAATGAGTGAGAGTTCCTTTCTCCTTGCATCCCTGCTAGCATTGGTTGTTCTTGTTCATTTGGTTAAAGTTCTTTTATAGACATGTGTTTTCTTTTTACATAACATATAAAATTTTTAAAAAACCACTGTCTTCCCGTTCATCATCAATTTGCTCGAGCAGGCACCAGTAACATCTCCATATGTCCTGTCTCATGCTAGTAGAGCCCCAAGGGCATCTGCTTGCTCCAGGAACATAAAGAGCCTCAATCCATTTCCGAATGAGGTCTATAATTGTTACTGGTATTTGGCATATCAAATACAACAGGGTAGCTTGCCAGGCTCTGCCATGCAGGTAGCATACTCTTGTAGGCATCTCCACAGGTAGATAAGTCATATATTTCTTAGAATAATAAAAAAAATGCAGGGCTGGAGAGACAGTACAGCAGGCAGGGCACATGCTTTGCATGTCAGATCAAATTCTGACCTGAGTTCAATCCCTGGCACCCATATGGTCGCCAGAGCCCTCCAGGAATAATTACTGAGCACAGAGCCAGGAGTAAGCCCTGAGTACTGCAAGGTGTAAACCACCCCCACCCCCAAAAAAATAATTTTTGTGTTTTATAATTATAAAAGTTTTCAGTGAACTTAACACAATTTTGTGGTTTTTTGGGGAGGGCACACCTGGTGGTGCTTGGGGCTGTATCCTAGCAGGTGCACTGCTCAGCGTGCACCCCCAGGAAGTACATGTGGCACTATGGAATGAACCATACGCACTAGCCCTTTAAAGCCATCTTTTCAACCCCTAAAGTTGGAACCCATAAATCCATAATTTGGAATCCATAATCCATAATTAAATCTTCATATCATCATATGGAATGCCCTGTTCCATACTCTCTAAATCTGAGTATCCTTGAAATCCATGTTCCGTGTCTCTTGCTGCAGCTACTACTTTTGTCTCCCAATAGCTGGTTAATATCCTCACTTAAGGGGCCAAAGTGACAGCACAGCAGGTAGGATGTTTGCCTTGCATGCAACCAAGCTGGGTTTGATCCCAAGCACCCTCTATAGTCCCCTCGGCACTACCAAGAGTCATTCCTGATTGCACAGCCAGGAGTAACCCCTGAGCATTGCTGGATGTGACCCCCAAAAAATTATGTTTAAATCCTCACTTAAATACTCCTTAAAAATAATTTTGCATTATTTGGCACATGGTTGGTTACTAAATGATTCACTTCAAAAGTAAATGACTGACTGGGGCTAGAGCGATAGCACAGCAGATAGGTTGTTTGCCTTGCATGCCGCTGACCCAGGTTCGATCCCAGGTATCCCATATGGTCCCCCACCCCCGAGCACTTCCAGGGAGTAATTCCTGGAGTGCACAGCCAGGAGAAACCCTTGAGCATCACTGGGTGTGACCCAAAAAGCAAAATAAATAAATAAATAAATAAATAAAAAATAAAAAAAAGACTGATGAATGTATCACTTGATCACTTGAATCCCATTATTCATCGATTTGCTCGAGCAGGCACCAGTAACATTTCCATTGGACCCTATCACGTGCCAATGTAGCCCAATGGCATCTGGTTGATTCAGGAATATGAACAACCTCAAACCGTTCCTTCAGGGTCTTGACAAGGAAGTCTGACCATCTTGTAGGTGGGCGGCCACGTGATCTTTTGACATCCCGTGGGATCCAGTCGGTAATGGCTCTAGTCCAGCGGTTGTCTCCAAATCACATTACATGTCCAGCCCATCTGATTTTTGATGCCTTGGCAAACGAGACAGCGCCCTGATTCTGGAATAGTGATGGAGGTCAGAACACGGATTCCTTCTCTCACTTGAGTGAGGTGTGATATTCCAAGCATAGCTCTTTCTATTCCTCTCTGGGAGACCTGAATAGCATTCTCATCCTGCTTTCGTAGGGCCCAGGTCTCTGAGGCGTATGTTAATGCACGGAGAACGGTGGAGTCGAAGAGATGTGCCCGGAGCCAGAGGTTCTTTGTCCTTTTAGCTATTTCTTCGATGCCTTTGAAGGCATTCCATGCCGCTCTCTTCCTCCTGCGCAACTCAGGTTTTAGGTCGTTCATCATGTTGAGTTCTCGACCTAGGTACACATAACTGCTGCATTCAGAGATGTTTGTTCCATTGAGAGTGAATGGAGCATCTGTAACTAGCTCATTCTTCATGAACATTGTTTTCTTTAGATTCAGCTGTAGACCTATCTTTCCACATTCTCGGTTAAAGTCAGCCAGCATTTGTGCCGCTTGGCTAATGTTTGGCGTTATTAGAACAATGTCATCAGCAAAGCGGAGGTGGTGTAGTTGCCGACCATCTATCTTCACTCCCATTCCTTTCCATTCTAATTGTTGCATGATGTTCTCGAGGGTGGCGCTGAAGAGTTTTGGTGAAATGGTATCACCCCTGTCAAACCCCTCTTTTCACATTAATGATCACTTCTTTGTAGAATGGTGAGATCCTGGTGGTGAATCCGTAATACAGCTCACGAAGGATCTTGATGTATTGGGTTTGAACACCCTGTTTGACTAGGGCTTCGATGACTGCTTCAGTCTCCACAGAATCAAAGGCTTTCTGTAAATCAATGAACGTGAGACAGAGCGGCATCTTGTACTCCCTACAAACCTCGATGAGCTTGGTTACTGTGTGGATATGGTCGATTGTGCTGAATCCTTTCCAGAAGCCTGCTCGTTCCCATGGTTGTCCTTCATCTAGTGTTCTGCTAATCCTGTTCAGGATGACTCGTGTAAACAGCTTGTAGATGACAGACAACAGGCAGATGGGGCGATAGTTGCCGATGTCGTGAATGTCTCCCTTCTTGAACAGTAGAACTGTCCTGCTGGTTTTCCATTGGGAGGGCACCTTGCATTCGGACAGGTAGCGTGTGAAGAGCCGAGCTAGTGTATTGATGGGTACCGACGGCAGATTCTTCGGTGTTCGGAATCAGGAACGTATATTTCTTCTAAATTTCCAAAAGCATTTTCTGTCATCTACAGAGAGTTCAGTATTTTTTAAGTATTGTATTTCATCTGCCCTATGTTAGCTCAACCAGTTACACTGGTCATATAACTCAGCAAATCAGAGGGAGAAGGTGTAAGGAAGACAGAAAAAATAGAAGGAATGACAGAAAACAGGTGCTGCAGTAAACTGTTGCTCAGAGCCTCCACATCTTGCCTGGAGTTACCTCCTGCAGGCCACTTTGTAGATAGGGGCAGGAAGACAGTTTGGATCTGTGACTCTATGTGGCAGTGTATGTTACCATGTATTTTACATTAGCTGGTGTAAATATTTTCTCTCATGCTACCACAATCATCGTGGGACTAGACAAATCGTACCAGTATTTTTTACCTGGCTATGTTGGAATGTCTAAGTGGAACATAGTTATAATTAGATCAGAGAGAAATACTGTTTGCCTCCAAACAAGCAAGCCTGGCTCTCTAATAGTTCTCAGGGCTAATATCCAAAACAACTATGAAGTAAAGACAAGGATCTAGTGAAGACTTGGAGAAATATATACCTGACTGTAGAATATCCATGGTACAGATACATGCCCTTCCCTCACTCTGCATAGGGCCTACGGGAAACTGCAAGAACAGATCTTGGCTGGGGGCAATATTAACATTTCAATGGAACTAGGTGAGGTCCCTGGAGAATTATACCTGAAGAGACTGACCTTACTGCTATCTTCTGATGTGGGCAGGGTCGAAAAAGGATATAAAAAAGCAGTAGCCCTCCTCTCTCCTTGCCTCTCTTCCTCATCACCCTCTGTCTCTATTCTCCTCTGCCCTGTTGGGCCTTAGCACATGGTATTGGCCATCTTGGCCTATTTTTCTAAACCTACACGTAGCTGGAACCCAGTGAGGAACCTAAAGTCTGGGGTTTCCTATTACTGAATTGTATACCAGAACAAGTATAAGTGCCTTTTGAAACTTTGCTGGATTCACGGAGTCTTTCTCTGTTCCCTGGTCACTGATCCCCTGGGGCAAAAGGGGATCCCAGTACCTGCTCCCCGATTTTGTTGGGGAACCCAGCGTACTCTGACAACAGGTACTGAACTTAAAGAATCTTATTAAATAGCAAGTCTTATTTCCCCAGTGTCAATCAAAATGCATCAGTGGCAAAAAGTAATCATTCACAAACATTTAAAAGATTTGAACTTAAAAATGAACTTTTCTTTTTTTTAAAGAAAAACACCACATAGACCTATTTTTTTGCTTTTTTTTTTTTGCATTTTTGGCAATGTTCAGGGGGTTATTCCTGACTCTTTGCTCAGAAATTACTCCTTTTGGTGCTCAGGGGGGCCATATGGGATGTCAGGGATCGAACCCAGGTCTGCCATGTGAAAGGCAGATGCTCTATCCTCTGTGCTATAACTCCGGCTCCCCACACAGACCTAACTTAAAGAAAATAGCCAACCCAGGCTGTAGTTGTAATACAAGAGGTAAGGTGCTTACCTTGCATACTACAGACCTGGGTTTGATCCTGAGAATTCATTGGCCCCTAAAACTCCACCAGGAGTTATTCTCAAGCAAGCCCTGAGTACTGCCAGATTGGTCTCCTGAAAACCCCCAACAGAGGAGAAAATAAACATTATAGGCATTTTAACACACACACAAATACACACACATACACACACACATGCTCACACACTAACACGAGGAAAGTTGCTAAAAAATTAGACCCTAACGTGTGTAAAATGTTAAATACCCCTGGTTTCGTCTTGTACTACTATATCATTCTCACTCATGATTAAGTCACATCAAAATTGGTGTTGAGAAGTATAAAAATGTCATGGAGGAGAAAAATGCTTTGTGATACATATTTCTATTACATTTACATGCCTTCGATCATAGTCTTCACAAATCCCATGAGTCAGTTTACTTTTATGGTGCCTCTTATTTCCTGAACTCTAAAATAATACAATCTCTCTTTTAAGTGAAGCAAATTTTTCCTACTCTTTTGTGTGAGCTCCCCTGGCTATAGTGCTTCACAATCAAACACTTTCTTAGTAAGATCCTTCTCTGAAAAGCACTTTCTGAAAAGCCATTTTTACAAATATTGCTTCTAGTGTTTCTTTTATGTCTTTTCTCAGTTTTAAATTATTTAGTAAGATTTAGTAAGAGATCTCTTTAAAATGCACCCTGAAAATTCCCTGTTATCTACGTTATTACAGGTACATGATAAGAAGTAGGGAGAAAGAGAAGAGAGAGAGAAGAGAGAGAGAGAGAGAGAAAGAGAGAATAAAGTAAAGGAAGGGAGGGTGGAGGAAGAAAGGAAGGAAATTATTCTTTTTGGTTTACACTCTGACTTTTGACTTATAGAAATGAAGTGTAGGACATTTCTTCTTCCATGGTATGCATGGAATGACAGGTCAGTCATTATCAAGGCCACCTGTTGGAAGCATAGGTTTTGAGCTGAGTGTCATAGATACATCCATGAATTATAGTGGCTCAGTGATAGTAGAGCTTAGTTTTAACTTTATCCTCAATGCCATCATCATCAAGGATGAGTTCTTTAGAATCTCATCCATATTGATGACAATAACATCCATCTCTATCGCCACATCTTTTCTTTTCTCAAGAGTCTGAAGTGTTTTGTGATCTTTAGAAATAAAATGTTACAAATATACAAGGTAAAAATAGCTTAGTGAAAGGTAACAATTGACATTCAAGGTTTAACAGCCTATCCCTTTCTTAACGTCTTGCAAAAGAAATAACACTGCATCAGTGGCCAAATGACATACCCCAAAGCATTTGAATTTCTTAAAGAAGGTCTTGGATAAAAGAAACTCATTCTGCATCATCACTTGGGATTGTGATATTTAAAGGTCATCAGAAAAGCATCTTCTCATCAGAAAAGCATTTTTCTGACACATAACATCAAAGTCAACCTCTTGGTATATGAACTTGGTTATATGTTTTTAAAAGCATCCTGACAAAAGGAAATAAGAATGTTTGTTGTTGAATGTTTTTTTGCTGCTTGTACAAATAGAATAGATAAGGTTCAAGGTACTTATTTTCTGTCTCCAAGAATATATGAAAATTCTTATCAGATTTTTATCTTTATGGAGGTATCTACTGTAAAGATAATCATAACCGAGAGTGCAGCTCTTATCCACTGGTAATGTAAATTTTTGTGATTGTGACCAGTACAAGAAATGACAGTGAAATATACATATTGACTATGATAACAATTAAAAAAAATTAAATATAATAAAATAGTCCATGGAATCACATATAATTGTGTTCCTATGAGCCTCTGGGATGATAACATTATCTTTATGCAACCAATGGTTTTGTTTTTGTGAAATAATAGATTCTAAGATGATATTAAATATTAATCTAGAAAGTCTAAATCCATATAGGCCATGGATAATATTTAATAAAGGAATTATGACAAGAGATCCTGAGAAATCATGCTAGTGAGTGCTTATTAGCACCAATTTCAGTCTTATAGTTACAGGAGACATGGGGAAAGGTTTTCATTAGGATTTATCTTTTGAAAAATAACCTTTAAATGTAATCTTATAATTATGACTATAAATATTGCCATAGATTTTTATTCCTTCTTCAGTATATGTAAAATTCACTTGATAATATTGTTTGATTTAAGTGAATCTTGACAAGTTTATTTAAAGAAGAATTAATAGCTATATTTACACAAGTAACAAACTAAAGTTTTGTTTAATATGCATTCACTAATTTTTAGTGTCTATTATAGGAAATAGCAAACATTTAACCATATGCTCTAATGCACCTAGTGTAATATTAAGATCATAAGACACTATTAAATTGGTGATATTTGAAGTAAAGAGCAGAATCTCCTTAAATTTCAAACATGTGAATTGCTTAACCGTTTTTAGTGTCTCCTGGATTTTCCTGAGACAGACACTAGTCTGTTAAACAACTCCAATGTTATCTTTTGTAATCGAATTAAATTCTTACTTACCAAAAGTGAAAGGGGAACAAATGAAGTAAAAATTCAATATCGAGCAATCTTATTTTGAATTTCCACAATACACAATCATCAAATAAATGCTACTTCTCTTGGCAAAGATTTGTAATTCACAACTACATTGATAAATGTGCTTTGTCAGTGGCAGCAGAGAAATTCACACTATTTTTATGTGAAATGCTCTGTTTTATTGCATTAATTCACATTTAATGTGTATACAGTAATAACCATAAAATATGATAACCAAAGTTATATATTTTCTTCAGAACATTCATTTAGAGAGCTTTCAAAGGACTCTGAGTAAATTAAAATATCAGTCAGTTTACCTGCAGGATATAGAGCAAAAGCTGAAAGCAGTATAATATCTTTTATAAGCCACCCATTCCTCCTCATATAATGTTCTTACTCCTTGCTGATAAAATACAATAGCTGTAACTCCGTACATATTTTTTTTAACTATGGTACACAAAACAAAGGTTTCCAGAGTGAAAGAAAATATACCTCCATCAGTAAAATTGCATTACTCACATGATTACAGGCAGGAGGGTTGGAGGCAAGCGAAAAAGCAGTGAAGGTTGAAGTCCCAAAGCCCCTTTTTTCGTAATAGGTCACAGAAAGATGAAGCCCATTAAGGCAGAAAGTCTCACATAAGAGGTAGTGTAGGCTGAGGAAATGATTAGAATTACCAAGTATACAGGTATCCATAATACACAAGACAAATGAAAAATCCTCAGTCATATTGAGGATAAGTAAATAAATAAATAAAGCAAATGCACAATGTTTTAAAATAGGAGAAAAAAGAAACTAAGTAATGGCTAATTCAAAATTGTTTAACATGATAGTCTGAAAGAAGACTACTCCTTGTATGTTCTATTTTCTATTGATTTTCTAGAATTCAAATATTATTGATACTCACTACTCTGCTCCCATATATATATACAAAAGTTAATTGTTAAGTTAAAGCCTAATTCAGTACCCAATTTCCAACTGGTATTCTTCAAGAAGGCTTGCATAATGCTACCTCCTATCTACTCTTAGTTGAATTCTTACTGCCTGTCATTTTGCAACTTGTTCATTCATTATTTAATTCAATCAGGGTTTATGAACCTCTTTTCTTTTGCTTAAATGTTTATTATTAATTTTAGCACTTTTCTCCTTTTACAATAGGATTGGATTCAGCATCAAAATACGTCTACTCATATTGACAGCTGCTGACAATTACGTCAACAGTAAGAACAATTTTTGCATTTTCAGAGGATGCAAATTTACAGAATAGTTAATATTCATGTTTACAGGCTGTGAAGAGTTTTAGTGTGATATTCTGGAAAAAATAAAAGTTAACTGTTTATTTTAGATACTAGTTTTACATGGGTATATTTAATGTCTTCCCAAAAATGAAAATCAAATATCCATTCTTCTCTTTTCCTAATTTAATCCAAGTAGTAAGACTGTTTTTTGGTTACACTAGAAGAGTTGAAGAGTGTGCCACCTGCACGGCAGAGCCTGGCAAGCTACCCATGTTGTATTTGATATGCCAAATAGCAGTAACAATTATATGCCTCATTCCCATGACCTGATGGAATGGTTTGAGGCTCTTTATGTTCCTGGAGCAAGCAGATGCATTTCGGCTCTACTATCATGTGACAGGAAGTATGGAGATGTTACTGGTCCCGCTCAAGCAAATCGATGATGAATGGGAAGATAGTGATAGTGATAGTTTTTTAAACCACCGTGAGATATACAATTACAAGGATGTTCATAATTGGGTCTCTGTCATACAGTGTTCCAGCACCCAGCCCTCCACCAGTGCCCATTTCCCACCATCAATGTCCAAACACTCCTTCCCACCCATTCCAGCCTGCCCCTATAGGAGGCACCTTCTCTTTCTCTTTCTCTATCTCTGTCTCTATCTCTGTATTTCTCTTTCTCTTCTCTTACACTTTGTGGCTTGCCCAACAGACATTAATGGTTTTGATGTAAGTCTCTATCTGTATATTCAATTGTGAGTTCTAGTGTGACATTGTAATTCCCCATTCCCCATCAACCTCCCCAGTTTGTTGCAACTACAATGGTCATTACAGTGTCTAAATGTGAAAGATCCTGGGAAGGACCTGGTCCTAACCTCCATTATTGTCTGTCGCATGGTCACAGAGTGGCTGCTTGCCGGTGCAGCTGTGGGTCTGTTCTGTCTCCTGTCTGGCTTTGCTGGCTGTGGAAGCTACTGAATTTTCCAATTTGATTTATGCAGGATTTTGTGCATGAAACATTCCAGCACCATATTCCCCAGCAGTGTCCACTTCTCTCTACAATCTTGATATCATGTGACCTCCCCCTTGTATGTTTCCCACCGAAGATCAGTTCTATTGCCTTTGAGCATTAGTTCGTCCCCTGCTATATATCTCTCAGTATCCCACACATGAGATAGATCATTCTGTGTGTACATCTCCTTTTGACTAACTTCAGTTAGCATGATACTCTCAGATTTATCCACCAGACACCAAATTGCGTGATTTCATGTTTTTTTAATAAACAAGTACTATTCCATCCTGTGTCTGCTCCATAGTTTCTTTATCCATCATCTATTCTTGAACACATGGGCTGTCTGCAGATGTTAGTTACTGGGAAAAGCATTATATAGAACACAGAAGTGCACTTGTCTTTTCCAAAAAGCGTTTTGAGCTCTTAGGATAGATGTCAAAAAGTGGAATTGCTGAGCAATAGGGAAATTCAATTTCCCAATTACTGAGGAGTGTCAATATTGTTTTGTAAAAGGGCTAAACTAGTTGGCATCCATACTAGCAAATGAGGGTCCCATTTTTTTCTCTACATACACACCAAAACTGGTTGTTTTGGGGTTGTTGGATATGTGTCAATATCTCTGGTACAAGATGATATTTTGTTTTGGTTTGCATTTCTTTGATTACAAGTTCTGTAGAGTGTTTCTTCATACATCTTTATCTAGTTATATGTCTTATTTGAGGAAATCTCTTCATTTCTTTCCCTATTTTTTGGGGGTCAGACCTGGCAATGCTCAGAGGTTACTCCTAGTACTGAATTCAGGAATTACTCCTGGAGGTGCTTGCGGGACTTTATGAGATGCCAAGGATCTAACCCTGGTCAGTTAGCATGAGCCAAATGCCCTACCATCTGTTTTATTGCCCCGCTCTGTCCCAATTTGATAAGGTTATTTTCCTTTTATTTTTCTTGTAGAATTCTACCAGTACTTTAATATATCTTGATTATCAACCCTTTATCAGATGAATGATGGACAAGGATTCTCTTCACTATGCGGGGTGTCTTTATTCAGGTGAAAGTACCCTTTGCAATGAAAAACCTTTTCAATTTGATACAGTCCTGGTTGTTTATATTTGCTCCATAAAATACTCATGCATGATCTTCTCTCAGTTTAATATTAGTGGCTGTGAAAACCAACAGAAAGCACATGTCAAGAATAAGAGCTTTTATCAGTTTGAATTTCTGAAGAGCAACATGGAACACATCCACCATAGATTCTCTTTCCCTTCTTTACCCACAACTAGATCATTTGTATTGGCCTTAAAGAATAACACAATTTCATTGCATTTGAATACTGAAATTCTTGGATCAATATCAGTGTTTGTCAAATGTGCACACAAAGGCACACAAAGGCAAAGGCAACTAATTGTTTTTTCTTCTTCTTCTTCTTCTTCTTCTTCTTCTTCTTCTTCTTCTTCTTCTTCTTCTCCTTCTCCTTCTCCTTCTTCTTCTTCTTCTTCTTCTTCTTCTTCTTCTTCTTCTTCTTCTTCTTCTCCTCCTTCTCCTTCTTCTTCTTGTTCTTCTTCTTCTCCTCCTTCTCCTTCTTCTTCTTGTTCTTCTTCTTCTCCTCCTTCTCCTTCTTCTTCTTCTTTCTTCTTCTTCTTCTTCTTCTTCTTCTTCTTCTTCTTCTTCTTCTTTCTTCTTCTTCTTCTTCGTCAGTCGTAACCGTCGCTCTTCGCTCTTCTTCTTCGTCTTCCTCGTCATCTTCGTCTTCGTCTTCATCTTTGTCTTTGTCTTCACCGTCGTCATCTTCTTCATCATCTTCTTCGTCTTCCTCTTCATCTTCCTCTTCCTCCTCCTCTTCCTCTTCCTCTTCTTCCTCTGCCTCCTCTTCCTCTTCCTCTTCCCCTTCCTCTTCTTTCTTCTTTTTTTCTTTCTTCTTTCTTGTTTCTTCTTTCTTTTCCTTCTCTTTCTCCTTCTCCTTCTCCTCCTCCTCCTTCTCTTTCTCCTCTTTCTCCTTCTCCTTCTCCTTCTCCTTCTCCTCCTCCTCCTATTTCTTCTTCTTTAAGTTTTTGTATCAAAAAACTGTCACATTATGTTTAAATTTATCAATATGCATGCAATATTTTCATTCATTATAATTATATCAAATTGTGGTAATTTCAAAATTATAGTGTTTTATTTCAGACGTCCATTATTTTCCAGTTTCAGTGTTGCCAAGAAATTCAATATAATTATAATATCTATATTTTGGATGTAATGTAGTCTGTGGAAGGTCTAAGAATATTTATCTGTATTTTTTTGCAATTCACTTATATGCTGCAAAATCATCTCTGATTTTTTTTCCACTCATTTATATGGGATCTCAGAGAATCCTTTCAAACTGAAGACCTCTCCTTCATATATGCAATTCCTTCTTCTTACACTTTATAAATTTCTTTCCTATGTTTTATTGTTTTCATCTCCTAAAACTCTCATTGTATAACTAATTAAATACTAGACACTCTCAAACTTCCTTTTTAAGGGTTTTCTTGTTTTTATAATAATTTTGAGATAATATCTCAACTCTGTTTAACAGTAGTTTTATTATTTTATTTTCAATTCTGCATCCTAGCACCCTACTTAAATTGTTAGATTCAATACAATTGAATAGATTCAATACAAATTGTATAGATTCAATACAATTGCCATTCAAGTTCACATGAAATTCCTCAAGGACTTAGAGATGTCAATAAAAATGTTCATGTGAAATCAGAAGAGAATCTTAATAGTAAATTCAAGTTTTAAAATGAAAATCCTCGGAGGCAGTTCATTACCTAACTTGAAACTATATGTAAAACTCCAGTGATCAAAACAACATGGTACTGGGAAAAGAATAGTCTCACCAATAGTCAGAATCGAGTATCAAAGGACAAATGACCATATTTATGGACAGCTAAGTTTTAACACAGAAGATGAGAAAGCAAAATTGTGTAAAGAAACCGCTTCAACAAACAGTGCTGGGAACACTGGATAACCACATATTAAAAAATAAAGCTGAATTCATAACTCACACCTTACACAAACACAATTTAACGTGCATCAAAGACAAAATTATATTTCTATTTCCAGACTTGCCATTCCATTGTTTTCCAGTTTTCAGTGCTTCAAGAAATTCAATGTAATTATAATATGTCTATCTTTTGGATGTGATATAGTCTTTGTCTGAAAGATGTAAGAATATTTATCTCTATATTGAGTTCATACAGGAATCTTTAAAGCATACTGGAGAAAATACAGTCAGTATGCTCCCAAAATTTGGACCACACAGGGCTCTTTTTTTTTAAATTTTTTATTTTTACAATTACAAAGATATACAATTAAAAAGTTCATATTTGGGTTTTGGTCATACAATGTTAGAGCACCCATCCCGCCACCAGTTCCCATCTCCTACCACCAACTCCCGGGTTCCCTCCCCCTCCCCAAGCCCTCCTCCATGGCAGATTCTTTATTTCTTTCCCTTTCTCTCTCTCTTTTCCTTCCCCTCCAGACTATGGATTACAGAACATACATCAAAGGGTTTTCACGTGTATCTTTTTGCCTCTATTTAATGTTCAGTTCTAGGTTGGCATTAGTACCCTCGACAATTGTTAGCACACTGTTCCATTTTCTGTCTTACCTAGCCTCTGACTCCCACATGTTTGTGATAATTTCCACCTTTGACAAGACCTCCTGATATATGTTTCACTTGACCTTGGATATTGGTACATATATATTTATGTTATGCAGATAAATGCAGTAATTTTGTATCTGTCTCTCTCCTTCTGGCTAATTTCGCTCAACATAATCTTCTCCATGTCCATTCATTTATAGGCAAATTTTATAACTTCATTTTTCCTAACAACTGCATAGTATTCCATTGTGTAGATGTAACAAAGCTTCTTTATCCAGTCATCGATTTTCGGGCATTCTGTTTGCTTCCAGATTCTGGCTATTGTGAATAACGCTGCTATGAACATAAAAGTAAGGACAGTGTTTCCGCTGCGTATTTTTGGTTTCCCAGAGTAGATTCCCAGGAGTGGTATAGCTGGGTCAAATGGGAGTTCAATTTCTAGTCTTTGGAGGAAAGTCCATATTGTTTTCCAGAAAGGCTGTACCAGCCGGCATTCCCACCAACAATGGATGAGTGTCCCCTTTTCCCCACATCCACGCCAGCACTTGTTGTTCTTGCTCTTTTGAATATGTGCCAGTCGCTGTGTTGTAAAGTGGTATCTCATTGTTGTTTTGATTCGCATCTCTCTGATGACCAGTGATGATGAGAATTTTTTTGTATGTTTATTGGCCATTCGAATTTCTTCCTTGCTGAAGTTTCTGTTCATTTCTTCTCCCCATTTTTTGATGGAGTTGTTTGTTTTCTTTTTGTAAAGTTCTACCAGTGCCTGATATATCCTGGATATTAACCCCTTATCAGATGGGTATTGGGTGAATATTCTTTCCCATTCTGTGGACTGCTTTGGTATCTTAGTCACTGTTTCTTTTGAGGTGCAGAAGCTTTTTAGTTTCATGTAGTCCCATATGTTTATCTTTTCTTATAATTGCTTTGTTAGTGATGTTTCACCTTTGAAGATGTCTTTAGCTTCAATGTCGTGGAGGGTTTTTCCTATATTTTCTTCAATGTACTTTATGGATTCAAGTCTGATACTGAGATCTTTAATCCATTTTGATCTTATTTTTGTGCATGGTGTTAGACACAGGTCCAAATTCATTTTTTTACATGTTGCTGCCCAGTTTTCCCAACACCACTTGTTGAAGAGGCTTTCCTTACTCCATTTTAGACTCCTTGCACCTTTATCAAAGATTAAATGATCATGTGTTTGAGGTTGGGTGTCAGGATACTCAATTCTATTCCATAGGTTCACAGGTTTGTTTTTATTCCAATACCATGCTGTTTTAATTACTACTGCCTGTAGTACAGTTTGAAATTGGGAAAGGTGATGCCTCCCATCTTCTTTTTCCCGAGGATTGCTTTAGCTCTCCTTGGGGTTTATTGTTCCATACAAATTTCAGAAGTGTTTGGTCAATTTCTTTGAAAAATGTCATGGGTATCCTTATATGGACTGCATTGAATCTGTACAGAGCTTAGGGAGTATTACCATTTTGACAATGTTGATTCTCCCCATCCATGAGCAGGGAATATGTTTCCATTTCCTTGTGTCCTCTTTTATCTCTTGGAGCAGTGTCTTGTAGTTTTCTTTGTACAGGTCCTTTACACACTTGGGTAAGTTGATTCCGAGGTATTTGATTTTCTGTGGCACAATTGTGAATGGAATTGTTTCCTTAATATCCCTTTCTTCTCTTTCATTATTTGTATATAGGAAAGCCACAGACTTTTGGGTGTTGATTTTGTATCCTGCCACTCTACTATATGCGTCTATAGTTTTTAGGAGTTTTTTGGTAGAGAGTTTAGGGTTCTCTAGGTATAATATCATGTCGTCTTCAAATAATGATAGCTTGACTTCTTCCTTGCCTATCTGGATGTTCACACACACACACACCTGTGGGGAGATTGCAGCCGTTCCGGAAGTGCAGGGCCCAAGGGGCCCGGGTGAGACCAAGGCAGTTTTCCTGGTTCCCGTTGATGGAGTTTCCGCTCTTCCCTGCAGCAGCTTGGGTCCACCCACACTGGGTTCTTAAATGATTTAAATTGTGGAATGGCAACAGATAAAAAATAAGAAAATGAAACTACATATAATTAAAGATGTTCTGCTTGACAAAAGAAACACAGGCTAAAACTGAGATAGATAACCAAAAGGGAGAAATTATTCACACTCAGCACTTTTAGATAAGGATTGATATCCAGGATATATTAAGTTCTCACTCATAAAGATCAACAAAGGCCACAAAAAAATCCGAAACTATATAAAAAATCAGGAGAGTAAATTGAACAGGAACTCCTCAGAGGAGTCAATGAAAAGAAGTTCGTCACTTATTGCTAGGGTAATTAAAGTCAATATAACAATGAGCTATCATCTCAAAGCATTGAGAATGACAAGTATCAAAAATACTGGGAACAATCCTTGTTGGCAAGGATGTAGTGAAAAGGTATTCTCGTCTGCTGTTGATGTAAATATATCTACACTATGGAAAACATCATGGAGATTTCTCAGTAAACTAAGTATTCAGTTGCTACTGTAAGACCTAACAATCCACTTGTAGGCATTTAACTCCCCACACACACACACAAACGTGGGTCACAGAACTATTAATTCAAAAGGAAATATGCACACCATGATTCATTGCAGTACTTTGTATAATAACTAAGATATGGAATCAATTTAGATGTTTGATGCTAGATTATGAAGATGTGGTATATATACAAACAATAAAATACTGTGCAGTTGAAAAGAACAATGAAATCATGTGATTTTCTATAACTTGGAAGCGAAAGATATGTGAAAGGTAGTTAAACCAGTAAGAATAGAATTGGAAATATCATGTTAAGTGAAGAAGGACAGAGTGATCTTGTTTATCTGTGGAGTATAGAGTAACTGGACAAGGGAATATAATATAGCAAAGGTTGTGGGGTGCCTAGACTATCACTGATCCCAGAGTACAATGAGGAGGAAAAAGAAGAAAAGAAATTGAGGGGGGGAGTAAGAAGAGGTGGATGGGAAGTTATAGGGAATGGGATCAAGGGCCTCAGATACATCAATGAAGGCAAGTGTAGTTATTACCTGTATTTTATAGATGAGGAAACTGTTGGAGAGATGTTGAGTGACTTGCCAAAGATTTCATAACTAGGAAGATGGCAGATGCAGGACACTCTAGGGTCAGTTTCCTACTAAGTCTTAAGCTCAACCATTTTTCTTCCTACAGATATTCATTCAACTTCCCTTCGTGCTCTCCAGCTCAAGCAGTGTTGCTCATCCCTAATGATTATGTTTTGCCCTTCCATTAAGACAAAGGAAGTCCCTTCTGGATTTTATGAGCAGTCTTTTCCCACAGGGTATTTATATATCTGGAATGTCAACCCTTTATAACTGATGTTTTGAGTGTGAATATTTTCTCCCATTCAGTTGTCTGTCTTTTACTATTTGTCATTAGTTGATCCTAAGTCATCACGCAATCATCATTATTTTAGCTACCTAATGTGGGTTTTATGGAGACAGCATGAAACATCCCCCAGGATAGTGTGCAAAATCTGAATATTAGCCCCTGTTCAACATTGGCCTACTGGATTAAAATCTGAATGTTTTCAAACAGCAACCAAAGTTAAAGCTTACATTCCCTAGAGTTAGAGAATGGATACTCTATACCTCACTTCTATAAAGAGCAGACAGATATGTTCTGGAAGGGAGAAAGGAGATGGTGGGGCAGGAATAATAGTTACTATAGTGGGACTCATGACTTTCTTGTAATTTTTGTTTTGATCCTTGAATAGATCCCTGCTTCCAAAATTATATCTTATTTTCTTTCATTGGTCACATTGTCTCAGTTCTTGATCTTTCATGCTTAGGGAATTTGATTCCTTCAGGTGGTCTGGCCCCGTGTGTGCACTTGTTCAAGTCATCTTTTGTAAGTCTCTATTAATCATATAGATCTATGTAGGTGCCTAGAGATATTATTCAATGCTTTTGAACATGCCATTATGAAAGAAAATCATGTCCTCTAGCAGTATAAGAGAGGAAGCTTATTTTACCATGATCACATTAGAATGCACATACTTACCCACCTTAATTCCCTTACCCACCTTAATTCCCACTCTAATTGCACTATTCATTCCCTTTAGACAGGAAACAGATGGTTGTGTCCCAGCTAGTAAAGAGGAATGAGATAATGTCCTTGACAGTTCTCAGTCTTTTCTGATTCTGCTCTTTTGTCTGTTACACATGCAATTCTGGTCCCCACAGTCTTGTCTGCCCATCCATGATGGTGATGGAATTAATATATTCTACTTCTGTGTTACTTGCACTCACTTTCTGGGAGCAGCTGCCAAAATGCAGACATATGAAGAGTATGACGTGAATATACTTTTCAGGGAACAGTAGTCATATTTTCAAGTAATACATCATTTGCTCTGCTTCTTGAACAGCTTCTTACTTCTTGTTGCAATTTATTAGTCAACCTTGTTCTCAGTTGATTAAATTTGTTTGTAGTTGCTTCCAAGATTATATTGACAGATAGTCTTCCTTATAAATTAATAGCAAGATTTTTACAGACTATGATCTGATGGGAGAAGACAAATTGAAAAAGTGAAAGCTTCACACTTTATAAATATGATTATCCCATCTCTTCTATACTTGTTTATTCTTGACAAGATTGGGAACAAATGAACAGGGTTATATTTAGTTTAGGAATGCAACCCTATTACTTTTTTATTTATGTTTTGGATGTAAACAATAAAAATTACTTGTATTCACTTGGAAAGTCGTTATATTTATGACTTCTTTTGGACACCAATTAAAACAAGAAGGAAAATACAAGTTCTCTGTAAAAGTATAGTCTGATTAAGTGCAACTATTTTTCCTTAAACATGGATTCTTATGTATATAGGAAGATATAAGACATACAGGGTGAGAAAAGCTGTTGTGTTGAGAAATTCTAATTTAATTTGCACAATATAATGATTAGGTCTATTATGTGCTAATTAACAGACAGTTTTAGGCTCTAGGAAAAGAGAATAAAGTTGCCTTTAGTGATAAAATAAAGAAAAAGTTAGGCTGCTCTTAGCAGTATATGTCACTCAGTGCCACAGTATCATGAGAATAGTTTGCATATAGGACTGTGTGAAGAATCATCTTCTCGGTTCACCAGTACTATTGGTCATGACTTTCTCTTTTTTCTAGAATATAGACACCAACAAAATAAATAACTCCATAAATACCCAAGAAGATATAGATTAGGAGATTGAAATGGTTCTGTTGAACTGAAACTGGATTTAGTTAGAAAAGGAATATTAGGATGTATAAGACTATCACTATCACTATCACTATCTTCCCGTTCATCATCGATTTGCTCGAGCGGGCTCCAGTAACATCTCCATATGTCCTGTCTCATGCTAGTAGAGCCCAAGGGCATCTACTTGCTCCAGGAACAAAAGAGCCTCAAACCATTATATTAGGTCATGGGAATGACCTAATATAATTGTTACTGGTATTTGGCATATCAAATATGACACGGGCAGCTTGCCAGGCTTGCCGTGCGGGTGGCATACTCTTGTAGTTACCTCTAAATACAGCATTTATTGATGAACTGCGTGGTCGCAAGTGGCTGCACAAGCTGGGCTATGATAGGTTTATCTGCTGGGTGGAGTTCTGACAAGAGGGAGGTCCAGATGTGGAAAATGGTGGCCCTCATGGAGTGGAGGTGTTCTGGCTTGTTGCAAGGCTCTGCTGGGGTGGCGGGCCAGGGCTAAAACCCGCCATCCCTCCCGGGGGGCTTGTGAGTGGCAAATAAATAAATAGATGAATGAATAGATAGATAGATAGATAGATAGATAGATAGATAGATAAGAGAGAGAGAGAGAGAGATAGATAGAGAGAGATAGATCACTGTCACTGTCTTAGATAGATAAATGAAAATAGATAGATAAATGAAAATAAAGATGTCAATTCTTAGTAACCTACATGAATTAAAAACAGATGTAATAAATTCACTCATTTAATATACAACTTCAGAAAATTGGAGATTTTGTAATATATGTTTTTTAGCATACATGGCAACCAATATTTCTAAGTATCCTCCCAGAGACATGCTGAGAGGATTATTTGGTTGGTAATTATGTATTAAAGTGTAAGCAGAGAATAAAATGCCGTATTTAATTCTTGATCACTGCTTACTCTTTTTACTAAGTTGTGATATGAAATATACAACTCTCAATGCTTTCATGAATTAGGGGGCCCATTATTTTTCTAATATATGCACACTTGTACACAATCTTCCACTGCCTCATCTTTTCTCGAAAAAGTTCTCTCAGAGCAACTCATGAGCATGAGTACCATTCTTATGTGAGTAATTGTAAGTGAAGGCAACGTATTTGGGTCCTGGGTTGAGTCAGATAGGCTCAACCCTATTGTAGTAGTAGACTACAAGAATCTGGAAATAAGATGCAATTTTTGGTATTCTAAGAAAAAAAAATTTCAAAAAATATTCTTTTTCAGGAGGACAGAAGAGCCTAATCTATTTGTGAAAATGGTTCAAGTAGAATGCTCAGAAATAAAGTTTATATTAGAGAGCACCAACTGATATTTAGGGATGAGTGACATTTAGGTATTTAAAAAATTACAGAACAGGGTTGATGGGTAGATAGATAATCTCATTCTCTGAAGTGCTAGAAGAGTCAGGACTAAGTCACAGCGCCACCTTCTGGAAGTATTTTTTGTTGCTAGTTGCAAACAGTACTACTGCCTGTGGTACTGAAAAGTTTAACAAAGAACAATGATTAATGTTAGAGAAATTATTTCAAAGTTAAATGCTAACAAAAGTGAAATTGTAAAATATCTTAAAAATGGCTCTGTGTAATACCTTATTTAGCACAACTGACTCAATATTCCAGGATGAAGTCACAGGTGATACTATTTAAGTCAGTCATTACTAGTCTTGTGATTACATTTCCTCAGATCTCTGCTCTCTCAGGAGTGTTAGGAAAGTATGTAATAATTGCATCATTCTTTTTATGTGTCTATAACCTAGGAAGCACTGGAGACTAATGAACCAACTGTTATTTCCTTTATTACAGTCGTTGTGCATTCGGATTTAAAACTGCAGAAAAGTTTGAAAGATTTTTTTCTTTCAAAGTGAGCTTGCAGGTAGGAATGAGTGGAAACTCAGTGTTCTTCGCCCCATATTATAGGAACTCATTTAAGAAATTTATTTAGTCACTGTGCCTGTGGGAATTACATTGGTCCTATTGAAGACCATCTGTACAAGCACACACCATCTTGCTGTTGCTCCCTTGGTTCTCCTACACTACCTCTGCTAAGAGGAGCTACTCCAGCTTCTCAGGTTAGTCACTTGGCAGATGGAGAGAGACACATTTTCTATCTTAATGGTAGAAACTACACAAGGAAAATTGGGTTAGTTGTTATATCTCATATCAGATGGATTGAATAAGTGTGACACATCTTCCAGGACAATTTTTTTTCATTCTCTAATGCAAAACTGTTACTTGGTTTCATAGGGTTTTTCCATATTTTGAATTCATCTAAGTGAAAAAAAGTGGATGATACCCAGTGATAAACCTCATTCTATTTTTATGTAGGGATTTAATAACAATGTAGCCAATATTAAATATTTCTCTCATCTTTGGAGATAACTTAAAATTTTCTACTTAAATTATAAAGAAAGATTAATCAATGCTTCTATGCATATAAAAGCCACAAAAAGCATTCTACAAACATGCATGCTAATACAATTATAACAAAATAAGTTTCAAAATAAGTTTTTAAGGATTTGGGTTTATGTTAATGTCTCTGACGAGTACCTGTCAGGTTTCAGACTTGGAAGCATGAGACAGAGAATATGGAGCTTTGTTCTCAAACGCATGAGTGAGATGGAGAGATGAAATGTGTACTTTTTCTCACATTTCATATGGGAATCACACTTGGCACATGGAAGTTAGAACATGGCAGAGTGCTTGTATACGCATAGCAAAAAAATGAAATGCACTGGGCTAATATTTTCTTTTTCTTTTTTTTTTTTTTTTAGATTTTACTCTAGTAGTTGCATTTTATTTATTTATTTTGTTTTTAGAGTCACACCCGGCAATGCTCAGGGTTACTCCTGGCTCTGCACTCAGGAATTACTCCTGGTGGTGTTCAGGGACCTTATGGATGCTGAGATCAAACCTGGGTCAGCTGCATGCATGGCAAACACCATACCCACCGTACTATTGCTCCGATGTCAATATTTTCTTTTTAAAATATCTGTTATCGAAACCCAGTGAGGTACACAGTTGCAAGGTTTTTCATGATTGGTTTCAGTTATATAATGTACTTACATCTTTATAAATCTTTTATGTCTTTTGAAAATACCAGACGGCTGATATGGCTCATGTCTTATTGCTCAAGGTTTTCAGAGGTTCTCTAAGATCTGCAATAGAAAAATTTTAAGCCCTATAATCTTACCAGCTATCTGTTTAATTTTATGTATATAGTTCCTTTGATAAGTTGTATATCACATTTTGATGAAAAGATCTATGCACTGTCAGTAGGTCACATCCTTTTCATTTCTGCTCTAAGTCCCCCTCCAGGATATATCAGTAACTTTTCAACCAACCCAAATTTGATGAACAGCAAAACGCTGCGAACTGGGACTCAACCCAGACTGAATTGTAAGTATCCGCTCTAGGCACTGAACCTTGTACAAGTTGCTTCGCTTGGCTGGACCTCAAATTTCTCATCTCTAAGAGAGAATAATAATGATTAATAATGCAAATGAAAACATGCTTCTAAAGTATCCAAGTAAAGGGTTTTATCATATTAATGAATCCCAATTTGTCTTCTCAGTATATTCTTTTAGATTGCGAATAAATTTCATTTTAGCTATAAAATCCACTTCCTTCTGCATATACCCACTTAGACTATGTTAATTTCTCCACCAATGTTGCCTTCAAGCACTTCTTGTGAGATATATGCACTTCCCTTAATATTTTTCTTAAAATGGTGGACTTTATTAAATGACACAAACCATGTAAAGTGTTTCACACTGACTTGACACATAGTAAGTGCTCCATAAATATTTCTATGGTTTATGCTTCTATTGCAAAGGCAATAGTCACGCACTTTTATAGCAAACCAACTCTTTCATTAATGAGTTATGTTGTTTGTGAAAAGAAATTTTAAAAGACAGTATGCTGTTATAGTTAAAGGCATGCCCAGGCTACCTAGATTAAATGCTTTATAATGGACAGTGCTTTAACTGGAAAGTAATTTAGGCAAGTTATTTTACCCTTCTTGATTTAGAATCTCTTATTGTTTGAACAATAAATAGATTAAAACTGATTACATATCTGATTAAATATCTGATTAAATATAGATAAAATATCTGACTTATTGTTTAAACAATAAATAGATTAAAACATATAAGGAATATAAACACCTAACAATAAGACTGTTTTAATCTCATTTTCTATTGATGATTCTTTTTCAGCTTTTTTATTCCTAACTCCCCAAGTATTTTGGAAGTGGTCTTGGACAGAAAGGCATATTTGTGCTGATCTTATCATTTCATGAAGACAACATGAAATGACAAAAAGCATAGTGTAGTTCTAGTACAATACTTGGAAAACTGTAAGAGCTAAGTAATAGCTAATTTCTTTTCTCGTATCTTACCTAACATACCTAGTAAGTAATTTTTTGGAATTGCCTTTGAGTATTTTTTGGGAAGGAAAAATATATATTGATTTTTTACCTTACATGCAAACAGATATCATTAAACACAGATCATTTTTTATGTAAAGGCTTCTTGTTATTTCATGTAAATCTGATTTGGTGAAATTATTTTAACTTTATTTTATTACCTGTATCAATTACTATTCTTGATTACCCTACAGCTTCTTGAAATTTTGTTGTAAACTCTGATTTGCAATATATACTTTAAAGCTGACACCTTTATTTTTAGCGTCATTTTATTTCCTTTCCTATTTTCTCTTTTCCTTTTCATTACTGCTTACTTGAATTTATATTTAAATCATTGAACTGTCAATAAAAGGAAAAATAGGTTTTCTTGACAAAAGGCTAACTGTAATTCTTTTGCTGTTTCTGATTGCAATATTTTCAACATTTTAACATTTCCGAGGTGAAAATATGAAATCATCACAGAAGAAAGGAACCATCTTTCTTCATGCCTTGAACTTAAAATCATCTTTGGCCTGGCAAGTATAATGTAAGATTAAGTCCTGAATAAATACAGAGAATTTGGTGTTGAATAAAACACAGATTGTTAGGTTGACTTCATTATTTGTACCACACTGTCCAGAATCATCAAGATA
The DNA here is from genome assembly GCA_021461705.1 of Cryptotis parvus. NCBI lineage: Eukaryota > Metazoa > Chordata > Mammalia > Eulipotyphla > Soricidae > Cryptotis > Cryptotis parvus. The sequence continues at coordinate 33,833 of JAJIBD010008056.1, forward strand.
TCGACATATACCATATGTAAATATATGGTGTAATAGGCAATCATGTTCTTACAATATTATGTTGTGAAATTATTAGCTTCATAAGATTAGTTAATACATCCATTATTACCAATTTTCTTGGTGGTAAAAACACCTAAGATCTATGATCTAGGGTCACAGAGACAGTATAGAGGTGATAAGGTGCGAACTTTGCTTACAGTGGACCCTGTTCATTGTCTGAGCACACAGTCCTAGGCAGAGCACAGCCCATAGTGATCCCAGGCTCACCTGAACCTCTCTTGCTCAAATCAATGTTCTTAGCCAATTTAAAGTACCTAATGCAGTATTATGCACTATAATCACTCTTCTGTATATGGGATTCTGATAACTTCCTCATAAATGACACGCATACACCCTTTTATAGTCCACTCCCTATTTTCCCCAGCCACTAACAGCTACATTTATAGTCTCTATAACTTCAAATGAATTACTTTATACTTTACATATATGTGAAAACATAGAGTATTCTTCTTCTCTCATTTATTTCACTTAGTGTGCTCAAGTTTGGTCGATATTGTTACATAAGTCCAGATTACATTTTGGAGTCTAAATAATTTTTAAAGTGAATTATAAATATATTTTCATATACATTTATATGTGTATATGAATACACATTCATGTGTGTTCATATACTTTTATAAACATCAACATATGTCACATCTACAATAGTTATCCTACTGTGAAGAATGTTATAGTAAACATGAAGAGGCATATATTTCATATTCTTAAGATAAAGACCATGTTGAATCATGTAATAATTCTACTTTAAATTTGGGGGAATCTTCTTACTGATTTTCCTATTGACTGAACTAAGTTAGGCTCTTGGTAACAGTGCACAAAGGGTTTTTTTTCTATAAACCCTTGCCTTACCATTTCCCATATTTATTAAAACACTGGTATCTATATCCTATTAATTAATGCAGTCATTCTATATCTGTCCTTTTCCTTCTGACTAATTTCACTCAGCATGATAGACTCCATGTCCATCCATTTGCAGGTAAATTTCATAGTTTCATCCTTTCTGACAGCCGCATAGTATTTCATAGTGTAGATGAACCACAGTTTCTTTAGCCAGTCCTCTGTTCTCAGGCATTTAGGTTGTTTCCAGATTCTAGCTATAGTGAATAGCACAGAGATGAATAAAGAAGTACAGATAGTGTTTCTGCTATGTGCCCTTCAGTCTCTAGGGTATATTCCCAGGAGTGCTATTGCTGGATCAAATGGGAGCTCAATATCTAGCTTTCGGAGGAATGCCCATATTGTTTTCCAAAAGGGCTGGACCAGTCGGCACTCCCACCAGCAGTGGATGAGAGTCCCTTTTTCCCCACATCCACGCCAGCACCGGTTGTTCTTGCTGTTTTGGATATGTGCCAGTCTCTGTGGGGTGAGATGGTACCTCATTGTTGTTTTGATTTGCATCGCCCTGATGATTAAAGATGAAGAGCACTTTTTCATATGCCTTTTGGCCATTCAAATTTCTTCTTTTTTGGAAGCTTCTGTTCATTTGTTCTCCCCATTTTTTGATGGGGTTGGCTGTTTTCTTCTTGTGGAGTGCTACCAGTGCCTGATATATCCTGGATATTAACCCCTTGTCAGATGGGTATTGGGTGAATATCCTTTCCCACTCTGTGGATTGTCTTTGTATCTTGGTCACCGTTTCTTTTGAGGTGCAGAAGCTTTTCCATTTTATATAATCCCATTTGTTTATCTTTGCTTCCATTTGCTTGGTCAGTGGTGTGTCGTCTTTAAAGATACTTTTAGTTTCGATGTCGTAGAGTGTTTCTCCTATGTTTTCTTCGATGTACCTTATAGATTCATGTCTGATATCGAGATCTAGAATCCATTTTGATCTGACTTTTGTGCATGGCGTTAGAAGGAGGTCTAAGTTCATTTTTTACATGTAGCTGCCCAGTTTTCCCAGCACCATTTGTTGAAGAGGCTTTCTTTGCTCCACTTAATATTTTTTGCTCCTTTATCGAAGATTAAGTGGTTGTATATTTGAGAATGTGTTTCAGGATACTCAGTTCTATTCCATAGGTCTACAGGTCTGTCTCTATACCAATACCACACTGTCTTAATTACAACTGCTCTGTAGTAGAGCTTGAGGTTGGGGAAAGTGATACCTCCCATCTTCTTTTTCCCAAGGATTGCTTTAGCTATTCGTGGGGGTTTATTATTCCATACAAATTTCAGGAGTGTTTGTTCAATTTCTTTGAAGAACATCATGGGTATATTTATAGGGACCGCATTGAATCTGCTACAAGCCCACAGTGAGCATCATTCTCAATGGGGAAAAACCGAAAAGCCTTCCCCTTAAGATCAGGGACAAGACAAGGCTGCCCACTCTCACCACTTCTATTCAATATAGTATTGGAAGTACTTGCCATAGCAATCAGGGAAGAAAAAGACATTAAGGGCATCCAGATAGGAAGGGAAGAAGCCAAGTTATCACTATTTGCAGATGACATGATATTATACCTGGAAAACCCAAAACTCTCTACCAAGAGGCTCCTAGAAATAATACATTCTTATAGTAGTGTAGCAGGGTACAAAATCAATACCCAAAAGTCAATGGCCTTCCTATATGCAAACAGCTTAAAGAGAAGAAAGGGACATTAAAGAAACTATCCCATTCACAATTGCGCCGCAGAAAATCAAATACCTAGGAATCAGTTTGACAAAGAATGTAAAGGATCTCTACAAAGAAAACTACAAAACGTTACTTCCAGGAAATAAAAGAAGACCTGAGGAAATGGAGACACATTCCCTGCTCATGGATTGGAAGGATTAACATTATCAAAATGGTAATACTCCCTAGAGCTTTATACAGATTCAATGCGGTCTCTGCATTGTTTTTTGACATTCATCTCATTGATTTCTGCTCTAAGTTTTATTATTTCTTTCTTTCTGCTTGGGTTGGGCTCCTTTTGTTGATCACTCTCTAAGATCTTAAGTTGTGAGGTCAGACTGTTTGTGATGGCCTTTTCTTCTTTTCTGATGAATGCTTGAAGAGCTATGAACTTGCCTCTTAACACTGCTTTTGCTGTATCCCACAAGTTCTGATAATTCGTGTCTTCAGTCTCATTTGTTTCTAGGAATCTTTGGATTTCCTCTTTGGTTTCTTTTTATGACTTGCTGGTTGTTCAGCAGTGAGCTGTTTAGTTTCCAGGTACTTGGTATTGGTCTCCGTTTTTGTGTACAATTAACTTCTATTTTCAGTGCATCATGGTCTGAAAAAAATAGTTGGCACAATTTCTATCTTCTTGATTTTATGGGGGTATGATTTATGGCTCAGCATGTGACCTATTTTGGAGTATGTTCCATGTGCACTGGGAGAAGAAAGTGTATTCAGCTTTTTTGGGGATGAAATGCCCTGTATACGTCTACCAGCCCCCTTTCTTCCATCTATTCTTTTAGGGCCAGTATTTCCTTGGTAAGTTTCAATCTTGTTGATCTATCCAGGGTTGATAGAGCAGTGTTGAAGTCTCCAACTACAATTGTGCTGCTTTCAATGTCTTCTTTGAAGTCTATTAGAAGTTGTTTTTAGGTATTTTGCTGGCACCTCATTGGGTGCATATATGTTTAATAGCTTGATTTCTTTCTGATATATGCATCCCTTGACTATTAAGAAGTGACCTTCACTGTCTCTTCTGACCTTCTTCAGCCTGAAGTCTATGTTGTCAGATACCATTATGGCTACCCCAGCCTTTTTTGGATGGGTTGTTTGAATGAAGGATTGTTTTCCAGCCTTTTATTTTGAGCCTGCCTTTGCTCCGATTGTTCAGGTGTGTTTCTTGAAGGCAGCAGAATGTCGGATTCAATTTTTTGATCCATTTTGCCACTCTGTGTCTCTTAACAGTTCTAACAGGTGTGAGGTGATCCATGATGTAGCATTATTATTTTATTTTGCTCATTTATATTTTACATGGATCACACCTATTCTCCAAACATGGAGTTTAGAGGAACTAAGTATCACTGCTGGCAGTGCTTGGTGTTGGTCCTGGTGATGCAGTGCTCACTTAGCCCAGCTGGCTTGGGGATGTGAGTGTACACTAGGCTTGCTTCTGTGTCCAGGTAGTCCTGTAGTTAAACTATGCTTGAGTGCTTTACCAATCTTCCTAAGCTTTGTGTAGTTTTGATTTTATGAAACATGATGTTTAGTTATACTGACTAAACCTTTTTGTATACCCGTTGACCAGTTGTATGTCTTCCTTAGACAAACTGTTTATTTAGATCTTCTGTCCATTTTTAAAAGTCAAATTTCTCTCCCTCTTATTCCCAAATCATTTTTTTTTCATTTTGCTGATTGCTGTCTTGACTCCCATTCCTTCCCATTCTAATTGTTGCATGATGTTCTCCAGGGTGGGCTGAAGAGTTTCGGTGAAATGGTATCACCATGCTGAACCCCTCTTTTGACATCAATGATCATTTACTTGTAGAATGGTGATATCATGGTGCTGAATTCATAATAAGCTCATGAAGGATCTTGATGTATTGGGTTTGAACATCCTATTTGGCTGGGGCTTCAATAGAATCAAAGCCTTTCTTCAAATCAATGAACATTAGACAGAGCGGCATCTTGAACTCCCCTATAAACCTCAAATAGCTTGGTTACCATGTGGATATGGTCAATTGTGCTGAATCTTTTCAGAAACCAACTTGCTCAATTGGTTGTCTTTCATCTAATGTTCACCAATCCTGTTCAGGATGACTCGACTGAACAGCTTGTAGTGACGAACAACAGGCAGATGGGGTGATAGTTGCCAATGTCGTAAATGTCTCCCTTCTTGAACAGTAGAATGTCCTGCTGGTTTTCCATTGTGAGGGCACCTTGCATTCAGACAGGTAGTGTGTGAAGAGCCAAGCCAGTGTATTGGTGAGTACTGATGGCAGATTCTTCAGGTGTTCGGGTCTGACTTTGTCTGGGCCTGGTGCTGTTCCCTTCTTTACTGACAAAATGGCATGTTGGATTTCAGAAGGGAGAACATTGGGAATGACAAATCCATCCAGTGGAATTTGGTATGTGGGCAGGTGGATGTGGCTATCAAAGAGATCCCAGTAGAAGTCGTGGATAATCTTCTCCATTGCCTTTCTGGAAGATGTGATAGATCCATCAGGATGTCAGAGGGTAGTCATCTTGGTCTTCTAGTTGGTGAAGGATAGGCGAACATTGTGAATGCTTTGTTCGGCTTCTGCTGCATTGGCCAGTATTTCTGCTCTTTTCTCTTTGAGGTCTTCCTCATCACTTTTCTGCACTGCTTTGCAAGCTTGGACATTAGCATTTGGTCACCTGGAAACGTATATCTAGGGTCAATAATTGTGATTTAAAGTAAAACTTTAAATTAGACTGGAGAGTATAGTACCTAGAATGACAAGGATGCAATAAGTTAGGTTGATTTTATAATCTTCCATGTTAACAAGAGTAAAAATACAGTAATTACCCAACCAACAAGGGTTAACTCAAACCCATGCTTTGATGCTTAAAAGTATTTAATTAAGGTCAATAAATGAAATATTTTATCTTTCTTTAACACATATGTGAAATAGATATAATACTTTTAACTGCATAAAAGCTTTGTGAAGATTAACTAAGATTACATGAATTTATAAGGTACCTAAAGCATTTAATATGTTAATTGTGACATTGTACAGTGCAATACAAATGAAAATTCTTATTGTTATGATTAAATTACAATGGAACTCATTCCCATGCAATGGATTATCACATTTAGATTAGATTCCCTGCAACACTGACTGTCAGATGGAGGTTTAAATGAAGAAAGTTTATATGGAGTTGCTTGGAGTCAAGAAGCACCAACAGATTATGATTAAATAAAATTAATGAGGGCTCTCTTGGGTGGAGTTCTGAGGAGCTGTGGAGTCTGGATGTTGAGAATAACTGACCTCATGGTTTGGGGTTTCCTCTGGATTCTTGCTAGGCTCACTGTGATGACAGGCCACGACTAGAACCTGCCTAGAACTGTATACAGTGTATAAATGTGATAGATCCTGGGAAGGACCTGGTCCTAACTTCCAGTATTATCTAAGATGCCACATAGTCACAGAGTGGCCACATGCCAGAAGAGCTGTGGGTCTGGAGTGTCTCTCTTCTCCCCTCCAGAGCTCCATAGGCTACTTCCACGTGGGGCTGAGCAGCTCAACTGTGGGTCTGAAATGGGCGGGTCTGGAGTGTCTCTCTTCCGGTGTTGCAGGCTGAGCTGTGGGTCTGGAGTGTCTCTCTTCTGGGGTTGCGGTGGTTGGGAGTTTGCAGCCACACCCATTGACATGGAAGTGGAGGAATGGGAGGAGGAGTCCAAATCCCCCGCTCAAGTCTGGCCAGTGTGGCCCTCCCCTGCACGTGTGAGTGAACCCTAGGAGCTATGTTGGACTCGGCCAGGGGCTGGCCGAGCCCTTTACCGCCCTCTGGAGCTCCATGAGCTGCTTCCACATGGGCTGCTTCCCTATTCCTACACCTCCATGTCTGCAGGTGTGGCTGTGAGCTCCCAACCACCACAGCCAGCAACCCCGGAAGAGACTCTAGACCCACAACTCCACCTGCAACAATGGAAGAGACACCCCAGACTCAACCACTTGAGACCCACAGCTGCACCGCTGAGCCCCTCTTTTTTTAAAAAAAAGAATAAGGTCAAATCGATATTGAAATATATGTATGTTTGTATGTATCACTGTATCACTGTCTTCCCGTTCATCATCGATTTGCTCGAGTGGACCCCAGTAACATCTCCTTATGTCCTGTCTCATGCTAGTAGAGCCCAAGACATCTGCTTGCTCCAGGAACATAAAGAGCCTCAATCCATTCCGGAATGAGGTCTATAATTGTTACTGGTATTTGGCATATATATCAAATACAATACGGGTAGCTTGCCAGGCTCTGCCGTGCAGGTAGCATACTCTTGTAGGCATCTCTAAGTTCAGCATTTATTGATGAACCACGCCACATGAGCCGGGCGCTGATAGGCTGGTCTGCTGGGTGGAGGTCTGACGAGAGAGAAGTCCGGATGTGGAAAATGGAGGCCCTCATGGAGTGGGGGTCGTCTGGCTTGTTGCGAGGCTCTGCTGGGCTGGTGGGCCAGGGCTAGAACCCACCATCCCTCCCAGGCACCTCGTGAGCGGCTGGTCACAGGGAGAGCCAGTAGCAGCTCTGCCCCATGTCTGCGAGTCTCCAAGACATGTTTGTATGTATGTATGTATTTGTTTATATTCAGATCTCTTATTTGTTATGGTCATTTCTTATGTCCAGAGGGAAAATAGAGCCTCTTCTACTCGTCTTGGTTTAATGACCTCAGCTGCTCACTCTAATTTTTTTCTCTTTTTGAATTTAATCTGATATTTCAAACCATGTTATGTTACATTGGAGCCCCCTCAGAACTATCTATTTATGATTTACATCTATCCCCTTTGCAAATATGCTTAGACAGCTATTTCTATATCCTAAATATTTTTTTCTTGGGCATGTGATTCCTTATTTCTTTTGTTACTTTCAATTCTTACCTACAACTTGAATAAAATATGTATGAATAACAAGGTTAAACGATCACGATCACGATCTTCCCGTTAATCATCTATTTGCTAGAGCGGGCACCAGTAATATCTCAATATGTCCTGTCACATGCTGTAGAGCCAAGGGCATCGGCTTGGTACAGGAACATAAAGAGCCTCAAACCATTATATTAGGTCATGAGAATGATCTAATATAATTGTTACTGGCATTTGGCATATCAAATACAACACGAGCAGCTTGCTTAGGCTTGCCGTCAGGGAGGCATACTCTATAAACACCTCCAAATAAAGCCTTTATTGATGAACCACGCTGCCGCAAGCGGTTAAACATGGTTGTAGAATATATTCTTCCTTGGATATGTCTATTTTTTCCAAGACAAAGAAATATACTCTTTATAATTCATTGTTTTTTGTACTGACAGATGGAATTTTATTGTTTGGTTTTGCATTATTGATGAAATATCTGCTGCATATTAATAATGCCAAATTGTTCACCTAGCTCTTAAAGTGAGGCACTTTCCTATGTCTGTTTGAGAATTTTGTTATAGTAGTGGGTGATTCCTCTTTAAGAGAGAAGCTCCAGGAGATGAGGGTGAGGGGATCATATGGAAGTAGATTTAGTATTGGATGTACACCGAGGAAAGCAATGAAACTTTTTGCCTATCCAAATGGCTAGCCATACCAATTAAGAATCAAACTGATGAAGATTTTATTCATTTCTAAAATAAAACTGTTTCTATGGTAGTAGAATTTTTTCAAAGGGTTTGCAATAGAAAAATGTTAGACTAATTGAAATACAATTGGAAGAGGAAGCAATTTAATGAACAGCTACACTGCATGCTCAGAGAATGCATTGGACAATGGAAATCCATAGCTGTATAAAATAGAAAATCAGACTGTGCTTGAAATATTGGATTGGAAAGCAATACAAGTGGTCTTAAATCTTATAAGCACTATTGTTAGAACTGTGGCAGCCAAAGTCCATGCAATCTGATATGGAGCTACATAACAATACATTTAATTTTCATTTTATATGAGAAAGTTTCAGATTTTCTATTGTCATATATTGTAAACTTTCACTGTTTGGGTCGTGCCTATTATCCAAACTTCTGACATTATATGAATCAAAATAATAAAAAATTCTATTCCTTTCAGGAAATTTTTATTAAGTGCAATTTTAGTTGAAATATAAGTCACAGTGTCTGGCCATGCCTTTTCCAAAAAGCAGATCAAAAAAATATAATGTGGCACTTTCTTTAGTTTTAATTTTAGTCAGTGATACATCAGAATAAGAATATGAGGCACGAACTCATTCCAATGAAAGCCCTGGCAAGACTATTTTAGGACTCTAATATATGTATATCTTAACATTGTTCAACGTTCTTGCCTTGGTAAATTAAACTCTCATTATTTGAATTTGTGTCAGTTTTTTATGATTTCCAAGTTTTGTTAGAATTAGGTTAAAACTTCATCTTCTGGCTTATCTCTCTCTCTCTCTCTCTCTCTCCTATCTCTCTACTTTCGCCTCTTTTCTAAGGGAAAATTTACAACCACATGTTGTGAGGCCATTAAGGAGTATCATGTGAAAAATAAATTAATTCTCTCCTAAAACTATCCCCAGAACATTGCAGGTTTACCCTTAATATGTGTGAAAACCTTGGAATTGGTTCATATAATTCTGTTTAACATTTAGATGACCAAAAGTGTTCTCAATGGTTTTAATACAACCTCAATAAGAGAAAATGAGCTGAACATGGTCAGCCAATTGTTTTCAAATTATTAACTGTTTGATTTGTGTGTAGGGGGAACATTGTTTATTTTAATTTTAACTAGAAATTTAGGTAATTTATTATTTGATTTTCTACAATAGTTCAATATTATTTTATGCTTACAATAAATGACACCATGCACATTATATGAATGCATAGATATTTCAAAATTTCTTCATGGTGGAACCCAGCCCTAACTCTAGAGACCATTCCACTGCGAACCCTATGCCTACTTAGACACAGACTTATCTGCAGCCTTACTCTACCAATCAGGAGAAAATTCACAATGGTTCTAACCATACCTGGCCTCCCTAGGATTGCAAAATTAACCACACCGTCCCCACAGGAACCCTATCCCTAGTCCTGTTCTCCAATTGGACCTTCACCTATCATCACTATCACTATCACTATCACTATCTTCCCATTAATCATCTATTTGCGAAACTCCCCCCCCCAGGTGCATGCGTGTCCCCTGCTTCTCCGCGGACCCAAACTGCCCCAGGGAAGAGCGGAAACTCCATCAACGGGAACCAAGGCGAACTGCCTTGGTTTCACCTCGCTGGAACCTTGGGCGCTGCGCTCCCGGGACCAGCTGAAACTCTCCCCCCAGGTGCGTGCGTGTCCCCTGCTTCTCCGCGGACCCAAACTGCCCCAGGGAAGAGCGGAAACTCCATCAACGGGAACCAAGGCGAACTGCCTTGGTTTCACCACGGAACCTAGGGGCGCTGCGCTCCGGGACCAGCTGAAACTCTCCCCCCAGGTGCGTGCGTGTCCCCTGCTTCTCCGCGGACCCAAACTGCCCCAGGGAAGAGCGGAAACTCCATCAACGGGAACCAAGGCGAAACTGCCTTGGTTTCACTCTGCGGAACCCTGGGTGCTGCGCTCCCGGGACCAGCTGAAACTCTCCCCCCAGGTGCGTGCGTGTCCCCTGCTTCTCCGCGGACCCAAACTGCCCCAGGGAAGAGCGGAAACTCCATCAACGGGGAACCAAGGCGAACTGCCTTGGTTTCACTCAGGGAACCTTGGGCGCTGCGCTTCCGGGATCATCCGAAAACTCAAAACCGCGCGGGCGCTAAGCGTGTCCGCGACCCTTTACTACCTATCTTGCATGAGGTACCAGTGAAACTTGGTACCTACATCCCTTGCTACCCACCCAAAACCCGCAAACAGACCAGACACCTACTAACTGTACTATCTTGTCATCCAAGAACACACATTTGCAACCTACAATAGTCATAATGGTAAGGCAACGCAAAGTTCCATCCAGCTCTGTGAGTGAAGTCACTAGTCCAGATGAGCCAAGCAATACCAGTGAGTTGTATAACCTCTCTGATAAGGAATTTCGGAAAGAAATGTTAAGGAGTCATAAGGAATTCAAAGAAGCAATGGAATGCAAACTCAATAAAATACAAGAGGACATGTTAGAAGAAGTGAGGAAAATGCAAATGGAAATGACATATATTAAAAATGAGGTAAATGAAATGAAAAACACAGTGGAAAGCCATCATAGCAGAATAATAGCTACTGAAGAAAGAATTAGTGATCTCGAAGCAGCGTTCCAAAGATTCTCTACACAACACCAGAAGATAGAAAAAAAGACTCACAATTACCGAACAGACAACAAGAGATAATCGGGATGAAGCCAGAAGAAACAACATACGGATCATTGGGGTCCCAGAAGGGCAAGAAGAAAACCCTGATGAAGAAGAAACTGTCAAAGCCATCATTGCTGAGAAGTTCCCGGAACTAAAAAACACTTGCCTCAAGATCCAGGAGGCCCGTAGGATACCTGCTAAAAGAAACCCCAACAAGAATACTCCAAGACACATCTTAATTAAAATGACAAAAACTATAGATAGAGATAGAATACTGAAAGCAGCAAGATCAAAAGAAGGAAATCACGTACTAAGGAACATCCCTAAGATTTACAGCAGACTTCTCTGATGAAACACTCCGAGCCGAAAACAATGGTGGGATATTGTGAAAAGGCTAAATGAACTGCAGGCCTCACCAAGAATTCTTTACCCGCCCAGACTCACATTCAGATATGAAGGAAAGATACACAACTTCATGGATAAGCAACAACTCAGGAACTTCATGGACTCAAAGCCAACTTTAAAAGAAGGACTGAAGGGTCTACTGTAATCCGACCAAACCCATAAGCACAACAAGCACAAACAGAAAGATGGCACAAAATCCGATGACAATAATCTCTCTCAATGTCAATGGTCTAAATGCACCAATTAAGAGACACAGAGTAACAAAATGGATTAAAAAAATTGAACCCAACATTCTGCTGTCTACAAGAAACACATCTGAATAATCAGAACAAACACAGACAAGTCAAAGGTTGGAAGACCATTCTCCATGCAAACAACTCCTCCAAAAGGCTGGTGTAGCCACATTAGTATCAGATAATATAGACTTCAGGCTGAAAAAGGTTAGAAGGGACAACGAAGGTCATTTCTTATTACTTAAGGGGTATGTACACCAGGAAGAAATTACACTACTAAACATATATGCACCCAACGAGGGGCCAGCAAAATACATAAAACAACTGCTAAGAGACCTCAAAGAAGACATTGACAGTAGCACAATAATAGTTGGAGACTTCAACACTGCTCTATCAACAATGGATAGATCAACAAGACTGAAACTCACCAAGGAAATATTGGCCCTCAAGGAAGAAATGGAAGAAAGAGAGCTAGTAGATATATACAGGGCTTTTCATGCCAAAAAAGCTGAATACACATTTTTCTCTAGTGCACATGGAACATTCTCCAAGATAGACCACATGCTGAGCCACAAAGCATACCTCAATAAAATAAAAAAGGATAGAAATTGTGTCCGCTATCTTTTCAGACCATGATGCACTGAAAATGGAAGTTAACCGTACACAGAAACAGGGAGTCAAACCAAACACCTGGAAACTGAACAGCTCACTCCTGAACAACAAATGGGTCATAAGAAGAAATCAAACAGGAAATCCAAAGATTTCTGGAAACAAATGAAAATGAAGACACCAACTATAAGAACTTGTGGGACACGGCAAAAGCCGTGTTAAGAGGGAAGTTTATAGCTCTGCAAGCATTCATCAGGAAACAAGAAAGGGGCCCACATAAATAACCTGACTACACAGCTGAAGACATTAGAGAAAGACCAACAAAAGGAGCCCAACCCAGGCAGAAAAAAAGGAAATAATAAAACTTAGAGAGGAAATCAATGAGTTGGAAACCAAAAAAAACAATCCAAAAGATTAATGAAACCAAGAACTGGTTTTTTTGAAAAAATAAACAAGATTGACAAACCATTGGCAAGACTTGTAAGGACAGGAAAGAGAGAACCCAAATAAACAGAATCAGAAATAAAAACGGTGACATCACAACAGAAACCACAGAAATCCAAAAGATCATCAGAGATTACTTTGAGAGCCTGTATGCCGTGAAACATGAGAATCTAGAAGAAATGGATCAATTCCTGAAGTCCTATAACCTCCCACGGCTGAAACAAGAAGACCTCCAAAACCTGAATAAGCCTATCACCATCAAAGGAAATAGAAACAGTAATTAAAAAGTCTTCCCAAACACAAAAGCCCAGGTCCAGACGGATTCCCTAGTGAATTCTACCAAACCTTTAAGGAGGACCACTGCCTGTCCTGTTCAAGCTCTTCCAGGAAATAGAAGAAACAGAAACACTCCCAAACAGCTTCTACGAGGCACATATCACCCCTGATACCCAAAGCAGGGAGAGACAACACAAAGAAAGAAAACTACAGACCAATAT